>JBBDGP010001051.1:2200000-2412500 GCA_037952835.1 Lithobates septentrionalis
ATCAAGAAATTTTCTTTCCTTAACCCCTTCCCGCCGACCGTACGCAGATGTGCGTACTCGGCTTTCCGGGGTTATACCGGGATGATGCCTGCAGCAGCAGGCATCATCCCACCACCGTTGTTTAGAGCCGGCGATCGGCTATCCGAGTATAAAAAAAGCCGCTCGGCTGTTATACCGGAGGAGCGGGAGGGGACATCCCCCCTCCCGCCGCTCTTACCGGGCCTCCCGTGCGATCGGGGGGCCCGGTGTCCAATCGGCTGCCTTCTGTGGCTGGAGGCGGGCTGGAACGAAGCTGTGGGTGGCTTCGTTCCAGCCTTCTCATTGTAAACGCGGAAGCGACGTCATGACGTCACTTCCCATTTACTCGGCTGCCAATGGCGCCGGTTTTAAAAAAATATACAGTGTTCAGAATCGCCGTTTTCGGCGATCTGAATACTTTGAAGTGCAAAGGAGGGATCGGGAGACTTTTAGACCCCCGATCCCTCCATAAAGAGTACCTGTCATCACCTATTACTGTCACAAGGGATGTTTAAATTCCTTGTGACAGCAATAAAAGTAAAAAAAAAAAAAAAATTTTTTAAAACACAATTTATAAGTATAAAAATAAATTAAAATTTTTTTTTTTAAAGCGCCCCCGTCCCCGCGAGCTCGCGCAGCGAAGAAAACGCATACGGAAGTCGCGCCCGCATATGTAAATGGTGTTCAAATCACACGTGAGATATCGCCGCGATCATCAGAGCGAGAGCAATAATTCTAGCCCTAGACCTTCTCTGTAACTCAAACCTGGTAACCGTAAAAAAAATTTAAAGCGTCGCCTATGGAAATTCATAGGTACCGAAGTTTGTCGCCATTCCACGAGTGCGTGCAATTATAAAGGGTGACATGTTTGGTATC
Organism: Lithobates septentrionalis; assembly: GCA_037952835.1. NCBI lineage: Eukaryota > Metazoa > Chordata > Amphibia > Anura > Ranidae > Lithobates > Lithobates septentrionalis. The sequence goes on from JBBDGP010001051.1 coordinate 2,200,895, forward strand.
CATTTACTCGGCGTACCATTATCTTTCACATTATACAAAAAATTGGGGTAACTTTACCGTTTGGATTTTTTAAAATTCATGAAAGTGTCCCTTTTCCAAAAATTTGCGTTTAAAACACCGCTGCACAAATACCGTGTGATATAAAATATTGCAACAATCTCCATTTTATTCTCTAGATTCTCTGTTAAAAAATATATATAATGTTTGGGAACTCTGTAATTTTCTAGCAAAAAATACGGATTTTAACTTGTAAACACCAAATTTCAAAAATAGGCTTAGTCATGAAAGGGTTAAACTCATGTCCTTTTCCAAGGGTGCTGTACAACAAACTAATGTACTAAAGGCAAATAGACTGTGCACTTTGCAAGTGCAGTTGCTCCAGAGCTTGGTAAATGAGGGCAAGCCCTGTTGGATGTCCATCATCCAATCATGTGCAAGCAAAAATGCTGTTTTTTTTATTTTTTTATTTATTTCCTTGCATGTGATTGAGTATTCTTTGCAAAGTGAAGCTTAAAGTGGTATGAAACCCAGGACCCTGCATTCACTATATTTGGTCTCCCACAGCACACAGAACATGGAAATGCAATTATTCTAGTAAATATAAACTGCTAAACACCTCTCTCAACAGTAGTATATAGAGCTCTTGTGACTTCTATTAATGGTTAAAGCTGGTAGGAGGCGTTTTCATTCTACTCTGACTGTCCTATGAGGCTGCATGACACCCTGACCCTCTGTCTTTACAGTGCTGATTGGTCCTCTCAAGAAAAAAAATAAACTCTAGCAATACACACCAAACTGAGCATGTGCAGAGTTGCCCCCAAGGTTCTGTACTATCAGGAGATGGATTGGGGACTGTTGAAGGGGAGGATCAGGGAAGACCGGATCCAGCAGCCTTTTTAAACATTTCAGAGGATTAACCCCTTCAGTTCCACAGTGAGTATAACAAGCATGCTTTACTGCATATACAGACCAATTTTCCTGTTGTGGAGTTAGTAAAACTTTACCCTAAGCTCTGAAGCAACAGCACCTGCAGTCTATTTGCCTTAAGGAAATCAATCCCATAGTGTTGGAAACAATAAGCGATACAAAAACCATTTCGGCCCCTTTCACACAGGCGCCTCTGCTAAGCAGAATTGGCTTGCTCAGTGGGGGATTTTCCCTCTATGGGGAAATCGGATGGAAATGGACCACCTGTCTGTTCCCATCTGATCCACTGGACGGATAGGGAAAAGGACCACATCTGTCTGTTTTTGGTGGAAAGGATCTGATGGCGGCGGGTGTCAGCAGACGTGTCTGCTGATATCTGCTATAGAAGAACTGGAGGTTCCGATCAGGGTCACCTGAAAAACTAACTGGCAGGCCTGATCAGACAGCCCGTGTGAAAGGGGGCCTTTAGAATGACAATTACAAACAGAAAGATTGCCGCCACTTTTAAAGCTTGAGTAAGATTGTTGTATGTCCATTTTAGGTTTAGTAGAGCGTTTTTATTTTTGAAGCAAGCTAAGGTTTACTTCTCCAATTCCTGAAAAACACATCACACAATTTCATGCTATGTTATTTAATTGCTAAGGATTATTTAATTTTATTTTCAGTTTGCTACTATGGTAGTGGAGCTCAGCAGCCTTCCTGTGCAATTATTCTGGCAGACCCTCTCGCTATGAACTATAATCCAATGCCAGACACACAAGTACATTTGTTGACACAAAGCTCTCTCTGCAGCAGCACAGCCACTTAACACGCAGCTCTGGACTAGCAGATCGCTTTACCATCACAGATGCCCCAGGGCATTAGCAGCACCAGCCAGTATGCGGGACATAAGTTCGTTGTCAATGCATCACATCAGCTGTACTGGAATGAGAGCACGACCTCCCAGCAACATGCTGCAAATCAAGATACAGAGAAACTCACAGCAGTAGATTATTTCAGCAGAGAAAAACACCATTCATTCCTTCAAGGTTCTGTTTATCATATCATAGCCAATGCAGGCATGCTTTTCATTTTTGCAAAGCATATCAGTGTTTGAAGGACTACTAGCTAAATCAACTATGCTAAAAGATAGCATCAATGCCATTTCTGACATGCATATCTCTGCAAAAAAATAATGCTTATGTAATAACTGTGGGTGAAATTCAATAAAGTCCTTATGACACTTTTCTGGTGGTATGGCTCTTTAAAACCTGTGCCAGATTCAAAAAGCCCTGCCGCCAGTTTGGTAGCTTTACTGACACCTGCAGCAGATTCCAAAGAAAAGATCTCTAGTTTGTAGATAACGAAACTGGAGTTAAATAGGACCAACCTAAACGTGGCTTACAGAAAAAGGCAGAGTGCCTGTCTCTATACTCTGTGTAGTAGAGTGACATGTTTGAAGGCCACTGTCGGCTTCACAGCTGACAGACTGCTAGCAGTGACGCTGCCAGTGGGTACAGCATGATGGGGAAAATGAGGGACTAGTTCTTTTGTCAGGTTTGTTCTCTCCTTGTAACTGAAAGCAGGCAGTGTGTGGGTTCTATAGCCAATGCCCACTGCCTGTTAATCAGGAGAGGGGACCCGATGGGGAACTAGCACCTCTGAATCCCCATCTGGCTCCCCCCCCCCACCCAGGTACAAAACTCCTTGGTCACTGCTGTCTGCGCGAGACCTGCATCGGCGGGGAGGGATCTCAGCTGCACAGAGGGCTGGTTCACACTAGATGTGGTGGTACTGTGTTGGGCAGTCCCAGCACATGGACAGGGCAAAATGCCTTGCCTCCAATGTGCTCGGTTCACGCGATGGGCTTGGGGAGGAAAAAAAAAAAAAAAAAAAAAAAGAAAAGGAGTACTGCATGCAAATACTTTTTCCAGCACAATGCAGTAAGAGGCAGCCCACTGAGTGACCGGCAGAAGAAAAAAAAAAGGAAACTGATCTGCCGAGCTCAGTGCATCATCACTGAACTGATCTCAGCCAGGTCGCACTGCACACGAGCCGCTATGCAGCTGGTGGGAAGCAGCCCTTAGAACGGATTGTTCAAATGGACAGACCAGCCTGAGTGCACCTCTGCATGTGACGCTTACCCCAAATTAATGTAACAATTTTATCCTAATCAGATGCAGTCACTGTTCAGGTATCCAGAAAGCCATCCCAGAAAATTAAAATAAAAAAAATCTTCCAATGGGGACCTCAGCAGAAGGGCACGTACAGGCAGATTAACGTACCTGTACATTGCCCTTTAATAAGCGGTTTGCAGGCGCCCGCGCGCCCGCCGTGACCTCCGCGAGTGTGATCCTTGCGTGCCCGCCGCAACCTCTGTGAGTGTGATCGCGGGTTCCGTGGACTCGATGTCCACGGGGATACCCACGATCATATCACGGAGAGGAAGAACAGGGAAGTTGCTCAAGTCAACAAGCATTTCCCCGTTCTGCCTAGTAACAGGACACTGATCACAGCTCCCTGTAATCGGGAGCGGTGATCAGTGTCGTGTCACGCATAGCCACGCCCCCCAGTTAGAATCACTACCTAGGACACACTAAACCCCTTCACTGCCCCCTAGTGGTTAACCCCTTCATTGTCAGTCACATTTACACAGTAATCAATGCATTTTTAAATTGCACTGATCGCTGTATAAATGTGAATGGTCCCAAGATTGCGCCAAAAGTGTCCGATCTGTCCGCCATAATGTCGAAGTCACGATAAAGAAATCGCCAATTGCCGCCATTAGTAGTAAAAAAAAAATATTAATAAAAATGCCATAAAACTATTCCCTATTTTGTAGAAGCTATAACTTTTGCACAAACCAAACGCTTATTGTGATTTTTTTTTACCAAAAATATATAGAAGAAAAACGTATCGGCCTAAACGGAGGAAAAAAAATAATGTTTTTTTATATTTTTTTGGGGGTATATTATAGCAAAAAGTAAAAAATAATGTGTTTTCTTCAAAATTGTCGCTATTTTTTTCGTTTATAGCTCAAGAAAAAAAACAAAAAAAAAAAAAAAAAAAACGCAGAGGTGATCAAATACCACCAAATGAAAGCTCTATTTGTTGGGAAAAAAAGGACGTCAATTTTGTTTGGGAGCCACGTCGCACGACCGTGCAATTGTCAGTTAAAGCGACGCAGTGACGAATCGCAAAAAGTGCTCCGGTCTTTGGGCAGCCAAATGGTCCGGGGCTTAAGTGGTTAAAGCCACAGCCAAAAACTGCTGATAACAGCCTATGGGGAGTTTGGACGTTTTTACAGCTGCTGTTTTTGGCTTCAGATGTTTTTTTCTACAGTCAGTGTGCATGAGGCCTTAAAGGAACTTGTGTTTACATGTGTCAAGATACATTCTGGATACTTAATTTGCCCCTGGACACATAAATGTCTATTTTGTCTAGATGTAGCTAACTCAATGCACCTAAAAAAAATGTTCAGTATGGATTATAGCAATAACAATGATTACATGTATTTATATGCACTGTTTTATTTTTGCCAGTGTGAATGAAGCCTTACATGGAGCTATGTTCCAGAAGAGAATTCAAAAACCCCAAGAATACAGTCAATTTTGTTTACACAAAAGAATTTGAGGACGTACTCAATTTGTTTTCAAATGTCACTTGCAGCATAGGTTTCTAAACCTTTAGCTTCTTTCATCTCTCACAAACCTCTGTGTTGCTAAAATGAATGCGCTGTCAGCACAGCGACTGCATACAAATGTATTTGTCACATTTAAAGGGGACACACATTTTTGAAAATGAATGTGAGAATAATAAGATAAATGTAGATAATTGTATCAGAAAACTGTGCATAGTTTATAATTCTATAGATTTACAATGGTAGCAATCATGCATTTTCATTACATAAACAGCTTCTGCTTCATCCCGATCCTCTTTGATCAATAAGGCATGACTGAAAACATCTGACTCTCTACAGTCTCATAATGTCAAACACCCACAATGATGGTTCTACTTTTACTTACTCCTCCATAAAGCCCAATCCCTCTTTTTCTCTGATGAGCCACAATGTCACTCCCTAAGGCAGCACTCATATATCTGACCACTTTCTGACTAATGTTTTCTCATTTTAGGTTAAAGTGGATGTAAACCCAATTTTTTTTTTTTAATTTAGGCTTGCACCTTGTACAGTATAGGAGTCCATGTCATCTGTGCCCAGTCTTGCCACAAAGAGTTAATCCAGCTCTGAGCAGTCCTCTTATCTTTTTTCAGTGAGATAAAAATGGACAGGCAGTGAAATAAAAGTCTGTTTCTCCCCCTTTCTGTGAGTGACAGGTAATTTACATATCTCATGCACAACCCTTAGAGAGGCATTATGAAAATTAAGCAAAAAAAAGGATTCTCAGATTAGAGATTTGTGAGGGGAGTGAAAAAGTGCCTCGCCATTTTCTCTCTTGGGGTACAAATGATTATGTCACTGTCTCTGGCTCTCTCAGCTCTTTAGAATTGTCCTCTGTAGATGGCTGTGTATCTGCACATGCACAGGAGTAACATGAGCGCGCTCTGCTTTACAGAATGCGTTCTGCCACTCCTGTGCATGCACTTTAGTCTCCCCTGGCGCGAGGCTCGTCCTTGCAACGCTGGCTGGCCAGGGGAGTGTAGTGGTGGGCGGAGGAGTCCTGACGTCACGACTCTGCCCACCGAGTGCCAGACAGCAGATCCGTCCACAGATTCTGCAGTATTGCGGGGCTCCACACAGCTGAGTTTTGACAGGTAAGGGTACATGCAGAAGGCATGTATATCCTTCTAGATATACACTATATTAGTAAATTATAATAGTAAGTTTAGATAAAGTGGGGAAGAATTAAAATAAATTCTGCAAGATTTTCCCTTCTGTCTGTAATACCATTGTAGGATATTTTTTATTTACTGTTCTTGTGACACCAGTGCAAGAAATAGCACCATACAGAAAGACAGAAATAAAAACATTTTTGGCAATAAATGTATATATGGACTTGACACATTGCAACCATGAGGATTGAATACAGAGATAGATGTAAACCGTTTTCTGACGATTTAAGAAAAAAATAAAACATTTTTTATAAACTTTTTTTTTTAGTGGACAGCTTAGGTGGTCTTTAGGAGTATGTTAGTGGTGGATATGATACCAATTTGTGGTAGAAGACTCTTTCAAAATGGTGAAGAGTGCCACCTTAAGTTGGTGAAAATCTCTTTAAAAGATCGAGATTTGTATATATTTTTGGGGTCTTAAGATATTATGCCTACCATTAATGCTGCTACTAAAAAGGAGAAGTCCAGCCAAAGCTCATTTGGCTGTATTTCTTCAATGGATCACAGGAGTGCAATCCGTTTTGCACTCCTGTGTCCCGTTTTCAGCAGAGAGCAGGCTGAAGTCCGCTCTCTGCTGATGTCACCGAATTCAGGAACCGCATCATCCCGACCACGGAGTCTGGATCCACCAGGTGCCTGGACTGACACCCCGCTCAGCCTCTCAGCGAGCTGCTGAGAGTCTAAGACGGCCGCCCCGCCCCCTCCACAGCCCAGCGCTCCAATGAGCAAGGAGGGAGCAGAGCAGAGAGCTGACAGTCTACAGCTCTCTACTCACGGATCTGTGAAAACCGAGCGATAGGCGGTGTTCAATCGCTCGGTTCTCAACGCAGAGGCGCCAGGGGTCAGATGCAGCATCGGACCAATGCTGCATCCACCTAGGCAAGTATGATGGAAAAAAAAAAAAAAAAGTTTACTTCTCTTTTAATATGTTGGTTTAGATTTTAAAATTGTGACATTGTAATAATTGTAATTTAAGTTCAGTGTGTATACGAGTAGGAAAATATATGCAGCGTCCAATCCGCCCCCTAAAGACATCAATTAGACGAAATGTGTTGGGAAGGGTCTATTGGACATGACGTCATCACGCACGCCTGTGTCCGAGCTCAGCCAGGGAACTGTGGCTGCAGCCAGCTCGGCTTAAAGTGATATACAAACTTGCCTGCTTTTTAGGGTCAATTGTGACACATTGATATGTAAGCTAAATTTATGTTTTTAACAATAAAGTGGGGGGTTTTACATGATGGAGATCTTTTTTTGCTTCTTCATTTGGGTTTCCCACTGGGGCATTGAATAATTACTGGAGGTATTTCTTTGAAGAGGGAGAGATTAGTTGGAGGTTGGAGTGGATCAGATCTAGCGATGAGAGATTAAAGGCCGATGTTAGTATTCCTCTGGCGAGTTGTTAGAATGAACACGGTGGCCACACTGGAGGTTTGCACAGCGGTTGGCTATAGGAGGAGTGGGGATATATTGAAGATACAAGCATTGTTTTTGGAACAATTTATGCATTGTGGAACACGGCACACTTTGAACGGTTTTGAAACCACTAGTATTTATTATATTATGATGAAATGCACATAGTGATGATTTGATAGTCACTTACAGCACAAGACACTATTGATTTTTTTAGAAACTTTTACCAATTATGGATTATTGATTAACATAAGAGATTAATTATTTTTCATCAGTTTATGTGGTAGTGCTGTAATTATTACCTTTTCTCTATTTGGCAGTAATCCTTTCCCACTCAAAATATGTTTTATATATTTGCATCCCCATTAGTGATATTATTTCCTGTCCTGACAAAAAGTGAGGGAGAATCCCGCCAATAGGGATACAAACAGTAACCTAACCGAGACTTTAACCCTATCCAAAAGCAGGTAAATTTCTGGTTAGATTTGAGCTTTAAAAACACCATAAGATGAAATGCAGAGGTGTTCAATGCCTTAAAAAAACACTGGGCCACTTTCCTTCTCTCTAGAGATATTCCAGGTGATCAATAGGGAGTTGGGTTTTCTTTCCAGCATCCAACCTTCCATATTCATGTACAGCCTGGCCAACGGGACTCCCAACGGCTTTAATCTTGTATTTCTCCATGCAGCCACTCTGCAAATACATCTTTGAACAACAACAAAGCACAATTGATTTTTTGACTTGGCTGCAAATAAATTCCACCTGGGAGTTACAGAACAGTTATTTTGACAACTCTAATCTACATACTGTATCATTTATAATAAAGACTTACTCTGAGTCACTGGTTAACCCTAGACATATAGTAGTGGTTTTGCCTCCCCACCACTTTATTGCAGTATTAGTTCACCTTTACAGAACAAAATGTAAAAATGAACCACTACCGGACACCCTCCCTACCCCTCTGGTCCCTGCTGTACTGCCCCCAAGGTTGCTGAGCCGTTAGCATTCCCACAGCATCTCCAGTGGTCTGGGGGTTTAAAATCCTGGATCTTCACCATCAGCGCTTTCAGGACAGACTAAAATTCCTTTTAATTGGTTAGAGCCGTCACATTGACAGCACTGACCAATCAGAATAAATCTGGTCCATCCCGAAAGCTGATAGAGGTATTAATGCAAAGATTTCAAATCCCCAGAGTGCTGGAGCGGTTGTGGGATGCAGACACCAGGGTCCAGTGGCCATGGGGAGCGTGTCCGCTGATAGTTCTGTAAAGGTGAACTAACCTTTTCACTATTACAGGCCCCCCCAAGTCCCAACAGATTAACCCAATGTGTCCCCATACCCTCTTCATCAAACTGCACAAACCCTCATCATAAGCAGTCCTATGGATAGCTAGAAACAGAACAGCTGAAAGAAAATCATAGGGATTGTATTATATCTATTTGTTTACATGATATAAAAACAGCAAATCACATTTCCATGGTTTTGTGCAGTTAGGGTCGGTTCACACTGGGGCGACTTGGGATCCGACTTGTCGCCCCTCAAGTCTCCCCAAGTCGCCCCAGAAAGATATTCACATGACAGTGAATGGGAGCGTCTTAATAGACACTACTGAAGTCGCTCTGACTTCAGAGCGTACTCCCTGTACTACTTGGATCCGACTTGGTAGGCGACCTGTACCATAGAAATCAATGGAAGTCGCCTCCAAGTCGGATCTCTCTCTCAAAGTCAAGCGACTTTGCAGGGAAAACCCCTCCCTCCCAGAGAGCGGATTGTCCTGTGATTGGCCACAGCCGAAGTCGCCTGTCCTGGAGGCGACTTGAAGTCGCGTTGTAATTTGCTAAAGTCGCGCTGAAGTCGCGTTGAAGCCGCGTTGAAGTCGCCGTGCAAAGTCGCGTTGCCCCTGAGTGAATCGAGCCTTACTAACATTGTTACTTTCATATCATCTGACACATCAAGTTTATAATATAAAATATTAGATCTCACGAGCACGGCTCTCCTCACCCTCTTGTCTTGCGTTGTATTGTAACTCTGTCTCCCCTTATTTTGTAAAATCACTGTGCAAAATGTTGGTGCTATATAAATCCTGAATAATAATAATAAAATTAGTTACATTCTAACTTTTTTTTTTTTAGAAATTGAGAGATCGAGCCCCATTCACCTATACAGGAGGTCCCCGGTTTACAAACAAGATAGGGTCTGTAGGCTTGTTCTTAAGTTGAATCAGTTTGTGTTTCAGAACAGGTACATTTTTTAAGAGTAGCCAAAAAACTATTAAGCTTTTTGGATAACAGAGGGAAGGGTTAACACCCCTGTAACATTTGTTTTGCTGTCTGTGCCCCTGTTCAGAAGATGTCACCTCACCCAATGACAAATGGATTTTGAAAATTTTGGGTTGTTGTGGAAACAAGCCTTGGTGATGAAGCTCCAGTGGAGACAACTTTTCCTTAATAACTCTTACAGGAGTGAATTTCCCTTCCTAGGGGTAGATTTCCTCTCACTTCCTGTTGTCTCCTTCCGTTTGGAAGTCAGATGTTTGTAACTAGGGACCGCCTGTATTAGGTTTATATCCCCATAGGATACTCCCAGTTAAGAATCCAATCGCTGCTTTACACAATTGACTAGCAAAAAAGTGTGCCTGTCCCATAAACAGTGTGAAAGTCCCCAAAAAAATATTACTTGTATTTACAGAATAACTATATGATGATAGGTATGAAGAATGTTACGCACAGCTTAGCGTAAAAAGAGTAAAGTGGTAAAGAACAAAAAGGAGGGGTATAGAGTATATAACATTGTGGCAATGTACAGGGCTGCAGTCCATAGCATGCAGTGTACAGTGCAATGTACAAAATGCAGCACAGCATATGGAGAATTGTGGCCCATGGTATATAGGATGGCTGCATATCCTACAGCATATAGGATGGCTGTCCAGTGTAGGTAATGCACAGTAACATGTGCAACATATAGCACAGCATAGACGAAGGTGATCTCAAACATGTAACCACAGTGCAGTTCTTGGTGTATAACATACAATGAGCTTGATACAAACAGTGCAGCCTGTAGCATGTATGCAACGTATAGCACAACTATCGGATTCTGCAGGTCCAGTACATGTAATGTACAGTGCAGAATATGGAGGATAGTGATCCTCATTATGCTACACAGTGTAGCATCTGGTGAATTATTCGCAACCCCCCTACATACGCACACCTCCGCTCACCATACTGGTCTAAGCATACCCAGAGGGCTTCACATCTAAGGGAAAGACATATTGATCCACACACTAGCTATAAACCATATGACAATCTATATAGAAGAGGAAATAATTTACATTTTAGTATCTAAAAATGTCAGAAACAAATACAATCTGCTTCCGTTAATGAGTCATACCAGAGTGATAGATACATAGTACGCAGAGGAAATGTAGCCCCCTATTATTCAGCGGTGCCATTTCTATGATGAATGTAGTAACATTCACAGCCACCTTCCCTCAAAGCTCCCTAATCCGCCTGCTACGTACATAGCAGTTAGAAGGCTGGGGGATGGGAGGCTGGAAGCAATGCTGTGTGAGAAATAAACACAGAGAAAGAGGTGCAGGAGATTTTGGGGCAGTGCCCAGAATGCCTTGCATCCCCTCCTCTCTCATACAGCACACAGACAAAAGCAGACCCCACAGCTTGCACATATAAACAGGGGGCTTGAGGATGTTGCCATGGAAGCAGACGGAGGAACCTAGTGATGGAACAAATTTGTGAAGCTTGGTGATTAACAGAAAGCTACCTGTTAATAAACATGTCAAATACTGCTGATGTCTACTGAGTTAGTATGACGCTGAGGACGCCAGATACACCACACGTGATTTGCAAACAATTACCAATAAAGCGATATTAAAAATTCTACTTTTGTATTGCTATTTCTACAGCTGATGTGAACACTTACCTTCTGTGCTACTTATCATACAGAAGTCATTTGTTCCCCCCAAGTCATGTAGTGCCCACAGTGCTGGCCCTGCTTTCCTGTATTAGGGTGGCTTCTTCACTTAAAGGATTCTATGGAGCCACCCGTAGGTGTATGCTCCCCAGAGAAACTACAGGGCAACCCAATTACATGCCCAGGCTAAAGCAACCTGAGAGCATTGTGGTTTTTGCACACCACATATGCATGATGGTACTATGAGGAGTTTTGGGACAGAGGGGGATCAGAGTGTTGTAAAGAAGTAATGAGGAAGCAGCCCTAACAGGATGTTCAGGGAAGCTGTGCAAAGGGACCCAAGGCTACAGCTGTGGTACGCAATAGTTAGGCCTCATCTACACTGCTGCTGGTAAACTGACGTTTAGGAGCAGTTGGGCATTTTTTTCAGCTGCCCCTGAACTTTCCTCTATTATCTTATCAGTACACGTACACAGGGTCGTTTATGGACAGTTGTGTTTAGAAGCATTTTTTGGAATGCAAAAAAATGGGTTCAGTATGGATGTTCAGAGGCATTTGAAACGCCAAATGCCTGTAAACGCTGCTAAACGCGGTAACTCGCGTTTAGTTTACAGACTTTTTTTATTTTTACAAATGCTTCTAGACGCAAAACGCGGCATGTAAGGCCCTATGTACATGGGACACTGAGGCAAAGTCCTCTGAACGAATTTTTTTGACACCTTGAAACCTGCGTTTAAAACGCCCGTTTAGCCGTGTTTGCATGCCGCGTTTAGATCTAGAAGCATTTATTAAGATTACCTCATTTAAGACCCTCCCCAAGCTCAAAAAACATAGTTAACTATTTCAGCCATTTTGACCAGAGTGAGTAGCAGCAGCAGAGAGAGCAGTTGTCTGCTTGTATTCGCCTCTATTTCTGTGCTTTTTTTTTTTTTGCAATGGATCCTATAATGAGCATATGTGAGGAAATGCTCCTGACATTACCCTTGATGAGGCTAGAACGACATAGAAAATTGCGTGAGAGGTCCAGAGTTCGTCGCTATTGGACCCATCCTTTGATTGCGCAGTGAATGTCGGCAGGATATTTTGCAAACATGTACGTACAGCTGCGTACCTACTCCGACAAATTTTTTAATTTCACACGCATGTCCATTGCCACATTTGACCCTCTACTTGAAAAAGTATGAAAATATATATATATATATATATATATATATATATATATATATATATATATATATATATATATATATATATATATATATATATATATATATATATATATATATATACACATACACACACATATAGAGGGGTGCTTACTACTGCAGCTCTCATTGGCTTACCTCTACATAGTTTATCACCTCTTCAATCCATCATGAATGCTGCTGCCACTCATCCACCTTACCAATCGCTCTGTCTCTGCTACCCCTCTCCGTCAATCCCTCCACTGGCTTCCGCTCAGCCAAAGAATTAAATTCAAAATACTAACAACTATGTACAAAGCCATCCACAATTTCGCCCCCAGCTACATCACTAGCCTAGTCTCTAAATACCAACCCACTCGTTCCCTTCGTTCCTCTCAAGACCTCCTGCTCTCTAGCTCCCTCGTCACCTCCTCCCATGCTCGCCTCAAGGACTTTTCCAAAGCCTCTCCAATCCTATGGAATGCCTTACCCCAATCTGTCCGCTTGTCTCCTACTTTATTAGCTTTTAGACGATCCCTGAAAACCCTTCTCTTCAGAGAAGCCTACCCTACCCACACCTAACAACTGTACTTTCATTTTCTCCATCAGCTTATCCCCCTTTTGTTTCCAGTTGACCCTCCCTTCTAGATTGTAAGCTCTAAAACGAGCAGGGCCATCTGATCCCTCCTGTATTGATTTGTATTGTAAGTGTGTATGTATGTGTATATATATTATATATATATATATATATATATATATATATATGTATATATGTGTGTGTGTGTGTGTGTGTGTGTGTGTGTGTGTGTGTGTGTGTGTGTGTGTGTGTGTGTGTGTGTGTGTGTGTGTATATGTATGTATGTATGTATATATATATATATATATATATATACACACATACATATACATACATATACACATACATATATTTTATATATATATATATATATATATTACTGAACTGTAAGAGGCCAGCATTTACAGGAACAACATTTCAAAAATAACCTAACCTTGGGAAGCTGTGGGGTCACAAGGAGCTTTGCAGACAATCCCACTTTGTTTTCTCTACACCATCAGAGATAAATCACAGCAACAAATCACAGGATCTGTACGGTATAGTGCTGAGGGAATCTCATCTGAAATCTCATCCAAGGTCTACTGTGTGCAGACATAGTCTATGGAGATGAACTGAACGTTGATGTTTGTTTTGGAGTAATTAAAAGCAAGTAAGGTGACCAAGAGCAAGTTCACTGGTGAGACAGTTGTGCGCTTTTTAGACACTGTAATAAACCCAAAACAAATATTTAATATATTGCAGCATACCAATCCTTTAAGGAGAAGTATGGGTTTGGGTTTTATTTCCCCTAATCATACTTACCTAGGTGGATGCAGCATCAGTCTGATGCTGCATCTGTCCTCTGGCAGCTCTTCATTGAGAACCGAGTCATCGAACACCGCCGATGGCTCGGTTCTCTCCGCTCCCTGAGAGGAGAGATGCTGACTGTCAATCAGCAGCTCTCCTGCTCTGTTTCTCCACGCTCACTGGAGCACTGAGCTGTGGAGGGGTGGGGAACGGCTGCCTCAGCGGCACGCTGAGAGGCTGAGACTGCCATCAGTCCAGGCACCTCTCGGATCCAGGCTTCTGAAGTCGTGATGATGCGGTGTCTGGACTGAACTTGGTGACGTGAGCAGAGAGCAGACTTCAGTCTCTCACTCTCTCAGCAATAACTATGTTTGATCCTTTTGCTGCTAGCCTTAGTAAATGGATAAGGTATATTATATTTTCTTGTTTTGACTTTTTTTTTTTTACATTTCTTCAGTTGCTTCCTGGTTTCTGGCCAAGACCAAATGAGGTCACACATCCCAGCAGTCTTCATAGGTCCTTTTGTTCCTTTATCTGGGAGGAGCAGCTTTCTCAGCTAGGCACATCCTCTTGACTGCATGCATGAGCTCAGGACAGATAGATTCCAGGAAGTAAATGCTACATCAATCATCTGCCCTTACTCAAGATGGCCATGGTTAGAAATGCTAGGGGAGTGTTTTTCAATGTTTCTCAGCAAAATAAAGCATGAAGACATGAATAGATAAGCAAGTTTGTTTTAAATAAAAAAATTAATTAAACAGCATTTTCAGTTAGTGATGCTCATATACAGTGGTGTTCCGCTTTAGGCCTCATACACATAGGATGTTTTGCTATCTCTCCTGGACATGTTTCCACCTGGAAGCAGCGTTTTGGCAGGAAAACGCCTGATGCTTGCAAATGTATGTAATGTGTTTAGGCACGTCAAGTGCTTGGGCTTAATTCACTCAATTGGCTACAATAATAAATTTATTCTGGCCAATGAGGTGAGCCTAGCGTTAACACACGTTTAGACGTATTACACGCATCAAGCTTTTTTTTCTGCCAAAATGCTGCTGCTCTTGAACACACTGGCTGTGGATTTCTTTTTTTCCTGCCTCTAAACGCCCAACACAAATAGGCTAACATTCTGCCTCAAAATCTAGGGGCATTTTGAGGCAGAAAGAAAAAAAAAATGCCAAACGCCCCTAACAGCCATGTTAAAATCATCCAGTGTGCACAAAGCCAAAAAGCGCAACTAAAGTCTGATATTGAAAAAAAAAAAAAAAAGGGAGTATGTGAGGACTTAAATCTACCTACCAGCTCACAGTCTTCTGTAGAATATACACTGAGGCTGCGGGAACATGCAAAAAAAAAAAAAAAAAAAAAAATATCACATGCTTTCCCACAACTCACAAAAACGTGCAGCCTTTATGCAGATGCGTGGCGTGGCATTGATGGTTTTATTTTTAATGGCAACGCATCTTGCCAACATGGGCTAACAAAGTACCACGCGTTTTGGTGCGCCAAGATTTTTTAAAAAGTTTGGTCACTTTTATGCATTTCTCACTCGTAGGACAGTCTATTAAAAACAGATGCACTAAACGAGCTGTGCATTAGGCATGCATTCTGTCCCACCTGCATAGGTGTGAATGGAGCCTGTGCTGCACATGTGCAGCTCTTAACAGTCTGACACACTGCCTGTGTGCCAGGAAAACTGCACTCCTGCACATGCATGAGAAGGACATCAACCCGTGCCATTCAAACAAGATTGGCCTGGAGACCAGCAACCGTATGAAGCTGGGAAAAGTTGTCGGCGGGTGTCAGAATGCCGATGCCAAAGGAATTTTAGTAATGCTTTAAAATGTGGTGGCTGCCTTCCTTTCTTTGGGGGGGGGGGGGTTCTTTATTTTCACCTGATGATCTGGCCAGTAAGTGTGTTATTTTTCAGCATGATTTAACAGAACAAGCCGTCCAGCAAAAGTGGCAGTTAAAGGGTTGAGATAAACCATGTATTAGAGAGGGGTGCTTACAATTGTCAGTGTTTATTATCATGTAAAACCTTTATTATCCCCCCACGCCAAAACAAAAAAAAAAAAACACCGGTTTCCTGTAACTGTTGAAAAAGTGTTAACTGAAATTTGGCTTTAATTTGTTAGCCAAGTCCATGTAAATTTTGGTCTAACACTACTACTGATCTAACCCAGATTGGCAGGGGTGGCTTTTTTTTGATCCACCATCTAGAGTGGAGTCACCCAAAGACAGAATTGTCTTCCTTGCTAGATCACAGGTGAAAATAAAACAAACAAAAAAAAAATGAACACAGTCACTACATTAAGGGCTCTTTTACACGGGGCAGATCAGTGATGATCCGCCCCGTGAACACCCGCTTGCTCAGCGGGGATCGCTCCGCCGATCCCCGCTGAGCATGAAAACAACAGGTCCGTCGCTGCACACCGTCCAGCGACGGACCTGTCAGAGCGCCGCTCTCCCCTATGGGGGATCGGATGATGACGGACCGTAGTGTCCGTCATCACCCGATCCGATAACGGATGGAAAAGTAGGGTTTTCCTCCGTTACACTTTTCGGATCGGAGCGGGTCGGATGTCAGCGGACATGTCACATGTCACGGAAGGATGAAAAACGGACATACGGATCCTCCGTGTGAAAGAGCCCTTAAGGATTTGTAAACTGCAATTACAATTTAAATACTGCTTTAGGGCTCTTTCACACGGAGGATCCGTATGTCAGTTTTTCATCCTTCCGTTTTCGGATGAAAAACGGACATACATGTATCCCTATGGAGCGTCGGATGTCAGCAGTGACATGTCCGCTGACATCCGACCCGCTCCGATCCGAAAAGTGTAACGGAGGAAAACCCTACTTTTCCATCCGTTATCGGATCGGGTGACGACGGACACTACGGTCTGTCATCATCCGATCCCCCATAGGGGAGAGCGGCGCTCTGACAGGTCCGTCGCTGCACAGTGTGCAGCGACGGACCTGTCATTTTCCTGCTCAGCGGGGATCGGCGGTGCGACCCCCGCTGAGCGAGCGGGTGTTCACGGGGCGGATCATCACTGATCCGCCCCGTGTGAAAGAGCCCTTAAATTAACAATAAAATTTTGTTTTAAGACTCCTGCAGTCAGGTCACCAACAATTCAAATATGCAATAATTTGTTCCATATGTCTGTCTAACAAGTCATTTAAAGGAGAAGTAAACAAAGAACAGGGAAGTATAGAATAGATACATTCAATTACCAGAGAATGTCTGTAAAATAATTTTCACAGCGATACAGTATTAAACATGTATTTGAATAACAGAAATAAAAACTACTGATGAAAGTTATTTCAAACTGTCTACTAGTCCATAGACCACGGTTCACATTGCAACTGTGTCGCCGCAAAGTAGCGCTCAAATTATTTATAAGTGTAAAATTATAAATCATTTTTCAAGCTTTTCACTACAGTATTCTTTGTGATAAAAATTAAATGTTATATTTCACCTCTTATTTAGTTAGTTTAAAGCCTTCAATGCTAGGAACAATACAATGATCAGCTCACTGCAGCAAATGCCTAGGTGTGGAGCGTCACAAAATATGTACACAGAACCCAAGACACTTTAAAAACACGCATCTGTAGGTATACGGAAGCTGGTCATACATTATACAATTTCCTTCTAATTTACCCTCAACTATGTATTGCAAGGGCCTGTCTGATTGCATACAAATTGAAAAAAAGTGTTTAGATTTAACAAAACCATATGATATGAGGTCAAACCTAAAAAGGAAAAAAATTGTACAAGAAAATTATATACACGTATGGTCAGCCTTAGATATGTTATGATACAATTTCTTAAACAGAGTGCCTAGAAAGACACTTGTAAAATTGTGTACAGGATTAAAGTATATGTAAATGGTCACTTTGTAAAACAACCTATTCAATTTAAAATAAAAATGCACGGCAAAACTTTGTGTATAAACATAAAAACCATAAAAACTTTTCCTCACTTATTTATAAGTGAACACATCTCTTCCCAGTTGAATGGCTGTGGAGGGGCTCAAGCCTGGTCTGCGCCCAGCACAACCAGAAAACTGACCACACTGAGGTGGATGTGCTCTCATGCTTAGTGTGGCCAGTTTGAAATAGGAAAGTAGGGAGACTGGCAGGATAACCAGGAATATCACACAAAAGCAGTAATACAAGGAGAACAGGATACTTTTAAACACAAGTACTGTACATGTTACAAAAGGCACATATCAGGAATATGAAATGTTGGGTGCAACAGATACTTTAAACTAAATAAAAGGAAAACTGAACTGACTGGACCTCTGATGACAATACAGGAAACAAAAAAGGAAAATAAATTGTCATATTTTGCTTTATTTCTGTCTGTACTAAAGGAGTTAGAGTGTTATAATTGTGCTACATTCTTTAGCAGATTCCTATAAAGAAGATTCCTACTTCATCATTACATTTAGTAGGGAACCCCTGCCATGAAAACATTTGAGATCCACGGATTTATACTAGTTGTACATGGTATGCAACTGGACTTGGGTTACTCAACCACTCAACCTAAGTTCAGCTACCAGATCTGCCAAACCCCAAATGACCAGGACATTTACTACCCGATTTTAAAGCAGAACTCTGGGGAAATGTAGGCTCCGTGCACACTGAAGCTAATAAACGGCCGTTTTTGGGCCCATAAACTCCCCTCTATGTTATCCTATGTGTCCATGCACACATGGACGTTTTTGGATGTTTATCAGCAGTGGAGTTTATGGGCTTTTGTCAGAACACCATAAAATCACATTCAGGGGCTGTTTTTCTGACGGCTTAAAAACGTTAAAACAGGCATAAACGCTGATAAACGTAGATAAACGTAGATAAACGCTCAAAAAACATGTCTCACCGGCGTTTAACATTTTTGATCCATTGGAGAAAAAAAAAAAAGGAAAAAAAAAAACTAAGCTAATAACCTCTAACACTATTGCAAAAATGTAAAAAACATTAAGACCCACTGCAAAGCTACTGGCGCTTTAAGAATTATTTTAAACCGTCCAGTGTGCATGGAGCCTAAGAGCCCTTGCACACTGGGGCGGTTTGCAGGCGCTATTGCGCTAATAATAGCGCCTGCAAACCGACCCGAAAGTGCCGCTACTGTCATTCCAGTGTGAAAGCCCGAGGGCTTGCACACTGGAGCGATGCGCTGGCAGGACGGTAAAAAAAGTCCTGCTAGCCGCATCTTCGGAGCGGTGAAGGAGCGGTGTGTATACCGCTCCTTTACCGCTCCTGCCCATTGAAATCAATGGGACGGCGCGGCTATACCGCCGGCAAAGCGCCTCTGCAGAGGCGCTTTGCGGTGGTATTTAACCCTTTCTCGGCCGCTAGCAGGGGGTAAAACCGCCCCGCTAGCGGCCGAATACCGACGGTAAAACGCCGCTAATAATAGCGGCGTTTTACCGCCGACGCCGCCCCCCTCCCCAGTGTGCAAGGGCTCTAAATGTTTCCCTTGCAGTGGGGCTCCTCACAATAACATTCGAGCTGTAGACAGGCCCTCACTTTCAATCCAAGACTGCTGGTCTTGCATTGAATGTGATGATCAGAGTTCCTCCAACCAAAGAACTGGCGATAGGAAGAGGCTTCAGGGGACCAGTAGTACAGATGTAAAGAAGCCTGCAGGAGCGAGAGATGTGCAAAACTAATTTTTTTTTTTATGCTCCCATGTTTTCAATGCAGGGGGAGCCACACTGCAAATTACTAAAATTACTAGCAATTTTAGAAGCTTGATTAGGCTACTAAAATGGTCTGTATGCTGCTCCTCACACACAGATCTCTTACATCTTTGTCATCTGTATTTATGTATGGGATCTGCTGCTCTTACAAGTAATGTGTGTGTACAACAGTCTTTGTTTACCATCGAGTGAATAGGGACATCCTACCACTGACCATGCAGAAATTCCCTGATAAGACATTAAGGTCGGCCATACATGGTTTTAATCTCGGCCGGTTCAGCAGGAACCAGCCAGGATTTGAACCATTAGGCCCCTTTCAAACCAGTGGACAAATCCAGACAGATTTTTTTTTTTTACGTGGACCCAATTGGACCACCCATTGTTCTCCATGGAGCTGCAGATGTCAGCAGACATGTGTCCACTGACACCCACGGGCATCCGATCCAATTAGCTAAAAACAGATGGAGATACGTTTGCCATCCATCCGGTGGATCATATGGGAATACAGTCAGATGGAAACGGACAGGCAGTCCGTTTCCATCTGACCACCCCATAGAGAACAGCAAGGCTGTGTCCGTGACCCCTCAGCTCAGCGAAGATCAGCAGAGAGATCCCCCGCTAAGCAGGCAGATTCACTTGACAGATTCCACTTCATCTAAAAGAGGCCTTCATGGGCAGGCTGATTGTACAAAGTTGATCCATCGACAACTTGGGTACAACCAGCCTGCTGGATTTGCTTACAATTATCACAAGTGACTGCTATAGTCGCTAGTGATAATCAGTCTTTTCCTGGCAAGGACGGCTTCCCCTGCCCGCCCCCCACAGGGAGAAGACAGTTGCTCGGGGAAAGGGATTTCCCTGTCACTGTCTGTGTTGATGGGGGAATCGTGCAGGAAAGAAATTTGCACCATCTATAGCCGGCTTAAGGCTGCATTAAACCTAAACAGGAAAGTGGGTAGAAATGCACATTTCTGCCTGCATCTCTGGAAATGCGTGGGAAACATAGCAAGAGTGTGCATCGTGCTTGCGGTGCCATTGTTTCCCAATGGCACCGCAAATGTGGGCAACACTAAAAAGTGTGCATCACAAACTGCTCTTAGCTCACTGCCAAAAAGGTATATAAACTACTTTGGCGTGTTCGTTGCGTGTAGGGCAGGCCATTTAAGTGACTACAGAAGCGCCTAAAAAAAAAAATGGCAAAAAACAAAAAGTTGCACAGGTGTGAATGTGGTCTTAGTACACCGAAATAGGTGCTAGTTTCATGAACCCTTTCTGAAAAAAGCTTTAAGAAAACCCATCCCAAACCTGAGCAATGCAAACCGAGCATATGATGACAATTGCATTAACAGAGATTACGGTCAATCCAGCGATATAGACGTCTAAAAATTCTACACATTTCCATTTTTTACTGTAAAACCCATGCTTGGTCCCGCTCTCCGGAGTCTCAGCTTTCATTTTTTGGGCAGTCTCTGGGGATGGACAAATAAGGGACCATGTTCAATGAAGTCAAGATTTGAATAGAACAATAGCTAGATCTTATTAGGATGCCAGGTTTCTTGCTGCAAATATTCTTTGCTTATGCATTATCTCTATCATGTACCTTCTTTTATTTGCCAAGGCTTGTGACAACTACTGATATAACAAAAACATCAGCAGATGAATTTGCATCCCAGCTAAATCTTCCTTTGTGCAAGTGGGGATTGCCCCTTTCCAACCTTGCATACTGTATCATCACCAGTGTTACAGGCACTGGTCTTCTAGCTAGGTACTCAAATGTGTATTTTTGTAAAATGTAGAAATTGCAGCATACTGAGGCGAGCGGCATCCCTCTGTTACCATGGCGATACTGCGGCTGCTAAGCTGGGCAGCTGACAGATTTTAGTATGGAAGGAACAAAACGCCTCGACCCATCTTTCTCCTTGTAAGAAATTCAAGCCTTGAAGACACCCTTTCCTCCCCCCAATAATTACAGACTATCCAGAGCAGCTGGGGATAGGAGGAGGGAGCTGTCTATTTCGGAAAAGAGTCTGATGTGAAATACATCTATCTCCTGCAGCAGCCCTAATGTGTCAGACACTCATAAGGGAAGCAGATATGACAATTGATGTTGGATTGGGACAAGCAAGGCAATACTCAGGAAGGGGGGAGCAGACATGAAATGAGTGATGGACCAATGAGGTCATTTCCTGACTCTGGAATATAGTGAAATGGGACCTTGCTTGCTAAAAAGAACAAAGAGCTTCCAATTCAAGCAGAGGCAGAAAGAAGCTAAAGCCCTGCAAGAATATGATGCCTTCAAAATTCAAAACCTCTTTACTACCTGGTAACAAAGAAGCACCCTTTAGACCTTCTTATGCTGGTCATATACCACCCAGTTTTTGTTAGCATGACTAATCTGAGCCTTGGTATAACACTGGCAATAAACGAATCAAGGGAATTGTAAACTAGTTAAAGTGATTGTAAATGATCACCTTGTAAAACAACCCATTCAGTTTAAAATAAAATTGAAAGGCAAAACATTTTTGTATAGCTCTAAAAAAAAAACAAAAAATACCTTTTCCCCTTTTTTATAAGTGATCATATTCCCTCTGTTTTCAGCTGCATATGAGCTGGGGGAGGAGAAACAGCAGTACATTGAGCTTCCCAGTGAATGTTTGTGTATCAGGGGCGTGTCAGGACAAGTCTGATCATTGCAGGAGAGTACACAGAGTTCCCAGCATACCTAGAGAACCGACTACGGGTGTACGGTGTGCTCTCCTGCTTAGTGTGGTCAGTGTTTAATAGGAAAGCAAAAAGGGACTGACAGGAATACCAGGGATTTCACATAAAGGAATCAATACAAAAAGAGAGCAGGAGACTCTCTTATACAAGTAAATGGTACAGCAGGCACATATCAGGAAAAGGAAGTGTTGGGGTAACAAACACTTTAACTTTAAATTCACCTGAATATTGGCATGCAGACCTGTCTGCTTGGATTTCTGCACTGTGTGAAATTGAATTTCCACACATCAATCAAGACCCCTGAAGTGCAGGAATCTGCAGAGATGGGACAAATGTATACATTTAAGCAAATCAAAAAATACTCAAGTAAATTAAAAAAAAAATAAAAAAATAGCATTTTAAAGAATTTTTTTTTTTTTGCTCATGATTGGTTTCCGAACTCCAGGAAATCTAAAAACCTTGCTTGCAGTGCAAGGGGTTGAATGCTTGTTTCTGTCTAGGCAAAGGAAAAGCACTATTACTTACCTGATCCTCCGCTAGCCTATGCTCTGGAGTTGAACGGTTTCTCAGACTTATCACGTTGAATGCTGTGGTCCCTGCATTGGTCTTGACGACATCAGAGAACCTTAGACTACCAAAGCTTAGCAGAAAAGGGGCTGCAGGGACCAGCCTACGAGTAAAGATTAGAGCAATGGTTCTCAACCCTGTCCTCAGCTACCCCCAACAGGCCACGTTTGCAGGTTTTCCTTTATCTTGCAAAAGGTGCTTTAAAATCAGAGTCAATGGCTTGGTATTTTGGACAGCTATTTTATCTAAGCGAAATTCCCAAAACATGGCCTGTTGGGTATACTTGAGGACTGAGGTTAAGAACTACTGGACTAGAGGAGCTTACAAGAGTGGAGGATCAGGTAAGTAAAAGTGCTTTACCAAGTCCCTGAAGCTCTGCTTTCGATATACAGGCGATACTCGAAAAATTTGAATATCGTGAAAAAGTTCATTTCTTTCACTAATGCAACTTAAAAGGTGAAACTAATATACGAGATAGACTCATTACATGTAAAGCAAGATAGTTCAAGCAGTGATTTGTCATAATTGTGATGATTATGGCTTACAGCTCATGAAAACCCCAAATCCACGATCTCATAAAAATTTAATTATTATATGCAATCAATAAAACAAGGATTGTACATAGAACAATATCGGACCTCTGAAAAGTATAAACATGCATACATACTCAGTTTGGGCCCCTTTTGCAGCAATTACTGCCTAAATGCGGCGTGGCATGGAAGCTATCAGCCTGTGGCAGTACTAAGGTGTTATGGAAGACCAGGATGCTTCAATAGCGGCTCTTCTGCATTGTTCGGTCTCATGTCTGCTGGCCAATAAAGCACAGTAATCGTAATTCCACGGTCATTGGACCAGGTTTTGGTGCTTTTGGCAGTGTGAGCAGGTGCCAAGTCCTGCTGGAAAATGAAGTCAGCATCCCCATAGAGCTCGTCTGCGGAAGGAAGCATGAAGTGCTCCAAAATCTCCTGGTAGAGGGCTGTGTTGACCCTGGACTTAATGAAGCACAGTGGACCAACACCAGCAGATAACATGGCTCCCCAAATCAACACAGACTGTGGAAACTTCACACTGGACTTTAAGCATCTTGCAGTGTGTGCCTCTCCATTCTTCCTCCATACTCTGGGTCCTTGGTTTCCAAATGAGATGCAAAATTTGCTCTTATCAGAAAAGAGGACTTTAGACCACTGAGCAAAAGACCAGGTCTGTTTTTCTTTAGCCCAGGTAAGACGCTTCTGACGTTGTTTGCTGTTCAGGAGTGGATTGACAAGAGGAATACGACATTTGAAGCCCATGTCCAGGATCCGTTTGTGTGTGGTGGATCTTGATGCACTGACTCCAGCCTCAGTCCACTCCTTGCGAAAATCCCCAACACTTTTGAATGGCCTTTTCCTGACAATCCTCTCCAGGCTGCGGTCATCCCTGCTGCTTTTGCACCTTTTTTTTCCACACTTTTCCCTTCCACATAACTTTCTACTAATGTGCTTTGATAAAACACTTTGGGAACATCCAACTTCTTTTGCAATTACCTTTTGAAACTTTCCCTCCTTATGGAGGATGCCAATGATGGTTTTCTGCACAACTGTCAGGTCAGCAGTCTTTCAGATTATTGTGGTTCCTACTGACCCATACTGAGAGACCATTTAAAGGCTCAGGAACCCTTTGCAGGTGTTATGGCTTAATTAGCTGATTAGAGTGGGACACTTTGAGCCTAGAATATTGCACCTTTTCACAATATTCTAATTTTCTGAGATTGTGGATTTGGGGTTTGGGGTTTTCATGAGCTGTAAGCCATAATCATCACAATTATGCCAAATCATGGCTTGAACTATCTTGCTTTGCATGTAATGAGTCTATCTCATATATTAGTTTCACCTTTACAGTTGCATTAGTAAAATAAAATAACTTTTGCACGATATTCTAATTTTTTGAGTATCACCTGTATTTCACCATAAATAAGTGGTTTTTACAAAGCACAGGAGGTTGAGAAAAGGATGAACATGGAGAAGCATTCAACACCACTAAAATCCAAAAGGACATACAGGAGCATATCCACTACATTTAGACTATAAGAATTACAGTAATGGGAGAGCACCATGTGCCACTGAATAGCTTGCACAATGTATATATTGTTTAGGTGGTATAAAACTGAAAGCTGCTACTATCAAAAAACGCGGATGATACGCATTGTATATTTTAATCATAAACGAAAAAAAAAAACAATCATACCAAAACCACAAGAATCTGTCCGTGTATCATCATAGGTATTATCTTAAGGGGAGGTGCATCATTTTCTTCTCCTATGGGATACCACTCATTTCTTCTCTTAAAAGCATCCCCATTCTTTGTAGTTCTAATTCACGTTGTCTGGGAATTTTCTTTGAGGTCAAGTCGCACAGTTATCATTGAGGGAAGTGCTTACATCCATACAATCCTGTCACAAAAAAGGAGGAGGCAGGAAATCTGCACTACACAAGCCAGCAGAATCTGGTAGCAGACAGAGGGGAAGCAATGCTTTAGGGGAAATGAAAGGATACTTGGCAACAAGACATGAACACACAGCTGGGAACTGGCAGCTAGTACTGAATGTTCGTGCACTGTATGCGATTGCAGGGAAGATAGATTGAATGCCTTGAATCCTACCACTGTATTCTAATTTGCTATGCCTGCCCTCGCAGCACACGGGGTAAATGGTGTACAGCAGGTCATTATAACTGCCATTTGTAAACACCATTTTTTCCCTCTGTATTTTGATAACCAACAACCAAAGTATAAAGACAGGAATGTATTTAAACCAAGCAAGTTTGGATACCGCTGAACAGTCCTTCGTAGTCCTCTTACGGCCTTGCCCTGTGGCTGCCACAGCATATCGAGGTAGTGGTGCAAGCAGCACATTTTAGATAGGACAACACGCAACAGACATGAGATTTGACCCAAGCTGGGAGATCTATTTTATAAATCGGCCCAAACATGGACTCTGTTCTGCTCTAGACTATACTGAGACACCCCCCCCCCCCCCCCCCAAAAAAAAATGCCTCTATATGCAGTAGTTATGGATATGGCAATACTCCTAAAAAAAAAAATCTATATGAAGCACTCCCAGTCTGGAGCTGAGGTTGCCTTCTCCCACACCTGAATCGCATGGGTTTCTGGCAATCGCAATGCATTTTGCAATCTGTTTCAGGGTCATTAAGATAACATTGACACCCGCAGCAGATCACACCCACTGCAGAAACTTGTGTATTTCCCGCATTGCATTAGTGTGATCCAGGGCTAAAATGTCAGAATACAAACCCTCAATATCATTAAAAAAAAACAAAACAAAAAAACACAGCACCATCTACATCTATTACATTTGTGCTCTTAGGTTTATATACCCTGGCTGAATTTATGATTTCTTGGCCATTTTTCAGAGAATATGAATGATAAACACAAAAAACACCTTTCATTCACTAATGGTTAGTGTTTGGCTGAAGCCATTTATTACCAATCAACTGTGTTTACTCTTTTTAAATCATAATGGCAACAGAAACTACCCAAATGACCTTGATCAAAAGTTTACATACCCCAGTTCTTAATAACATGAATTGCCCCATCTAAGATCAATGACAGCTTGAAGTCTTTTGTGGTATTTGTGGATGAGGCTCTTTATCTTCTCAGATGGAAAAGCTGCCCATTCCTCTTGGCAAAAAGCCTCCAGTTCCTGTAAATTCTTGGGCTGTCTTGCATGAACTGCACGTTTGAGATCTCCCCAGTGTGGCTCAATGATATTGAGGTCAGGAGACTGAGATGGCCACTCCAGAACCTTCACTTTATTCTGCTGTAGTCAATGACAGGTCGACTTGGCCTTGTGTTTTGGATGATTGTCATGTTGGAATGTCCAAGTACGTCCCATGGCCAGCTTCCTGGCTGATGATTGCAAATGTTCCTCCAGTATATTTTGATAACATACTGCATTCATCTTGCCATCAATTTTGACCAAATTTCCGGTGCCTTTGTAGTTCACACATCAGCGATCCACCTCTGTGTTTCACAGTAGAAATGGTGTACCTTTCATTATAGGCCTTGATGACTCCTCTTCAAATGAAGTGTTTATGGTTGTGGCCAAAAAGCTCAATTTTGGTCTCATCACTCCAAATTACTTTGTGCCAGAAGGTTTGAGGTTTGTCTCTGTGCTGTTTGGTGTATCGTAAGCAGGATACTTTGTGGCATTTGCGTAGTCATGGCTTTCTTCTGGTGACTCGATCATGCAGCCCATCTTTCTTCAAGCGGACGTAAACCCTAATGGGTTTTACTTCCCCTTTATTCCCCTGCAAAGTAAAAGCATAATGGGCTAGTATGCATCGCATACTAGCCTATTATGTGGCACTTACCTGCAAACGAAGCCTGCGATGTCCCCACTGGTGGAAGCTTCCATCTTCTCCCATCTTCCTTCCGGGTCTTTGACTGGCCGGAGCCACATGACGTCACTCCTGTGCAGGTGCTGCCAGTCACAGCACACGCTGGGGAAGAAACGGCACAGAGGGACGTTTCTTCACTGCGCATACGCCGATGACATCATCGGCGCACTACAAGGCAAATATCTCCTAAACGGCGCACGTTTAGGAGATATTTTCAGTACATATAGATGAGCCTTATTATAGGCTTTCCTATATGTAAAAATAGGTCAGGGGGGTTTACAACCACTTTCAAGTGCCTCTTGAAACAGCCACACCACATGTTTTCAGAGAGTCCTATATTTCACCTGAAGTTATTTGTGGGGGTTTTTTTGCATCCCGAACAATTTTCCTGGCAGTTGTGGCTGAAATTTTAGTTGGTCTACCTGACCGTGGTCTGGTTTCAACAGAACCCCTCATTTTCCACTTCTTGGTTAGAGTTTGAACACTGCTGATTGGAATTCTCAACAGTTCAACTACCAGTTCAACTAACTTTTCCCACAGATTCTTTGACAATTCTTTTGCTTTCCCCGTGACTCAGAATTTAGAAATGTCAGTGCAGCACTGGATGAAAGATGCAAGGGTTTGTCAGGAGTCTAGAAACTCATTGACTTTTTATACATACATACATACACACACACACACACACACACACTAATTACAAGCAAACAGATCACAGGTGAGGATGGTTACCTTTAATAGCCATTCAAACCCCTTCGTGTCAACTTGTGTGCGCATGTCATCAGGCTAAAATCACCAGGGTATGTAAACTTTTGATCAGGGTCAATTGGGTAGTTTCTGTTATAATTTAAAAAGAGTAATCACAATTGATTGATAATAAATGGCTTCAGCTAAACACTAACCATGAGTGAAAGAAAAGTTTTTGTGTTATCATTCATTCATATTCTCTGAAAAATGGCCAAGAAATCATAAATTCTGCCAAGTTATGTAAACTTATGAGCACAACTGTATGTAATAGATGTAGATGGTACTGTTTTTTTTTATGATATTGAGGTTTTGCATTCTGACATTTAGTCCTGGTTCACACTAACGCAATGCGGGAAATGCACAAGTTTCTGCAGCGGGTGTCAATGTTATCTGAAGGACCCTGAAACAGATTGCAAAATGCAATTCTGCCAGGGTATGTAAACTTATGAGCACAACTATACGTCTTCAAGTTCCAGGCAAATTACTTTGTTTAAAGCAGTTCTTAACCCCAAAAGGGAAGTTCCTGGTTTTGATTGGTACCCGCTCCCACTTCCGCACCCAATCGAACACTCATCCCATCACAGATCCTAAAAGGCTGCAGAACCATTCACAAAGTGCAGCGTGGCTCGTGCATATGCAGTGGGGAGCCGCAAGGAGTCACAGCCAGCTTCCCACTATAAAGATGCCAATGCTGGGGACTCGAAAACCAGTGAAGAGCCAGCCCAGGTGAGCAAAGAGCTGGATCCTTAGACAGGCAATGTCCTTTTATTAAGGCTGGGTTCACACTGTTGCAAATTGGATGCGGTTTCTTCGCATAGCATATGGAGCCGATTCACACATCTCCGCAGCGACTCCGGTGGGAATTGCACAGGAGTCCTGTGCGTCTTTTGGTCCGTTTCAGGTGCTAATTTAGCCAAAAATCCAGTCTGAAATCGGACCTGAAAACGGTGAACCAGGATACGCCGGACCCCTGCTGTGAGCCGGAGCGTGCTGCAGTGTGAACCCAGCCTAAAAGTCAGCAGCTACAGTATTTGTTCCTAGGGTAAAGATCCTCTTTAAGCCTGACAAGTGTACCTAGAAAGAATGACAAACATCTGTATACTGCACACAGGAGGAAGCATTTTCTTCCTGATCACGCACTGGGATTGTATGATATTGTAATGTCCCAACAGCCAACTGGGTCAAAAAAGGCAACAAGCTGTGACCTGTGTGAGCCAACTTATGTGACACTGCCAAGAAAACAATACAGACATGGATTTTTACAGGAGTGTATACATGAGCTGGCATCGTAAGTTGGCAAAACATTGGTAGCATTTCAAACAAATGTCAATTCAATAAATCCAACCAATACATTTGATAAACGCACACAGAGACTTGACGTTTGTACAGACAACAGAAATACCAAAAACACTGAGATGCAAAATAATAATTCTTCCTGTCCTAAATAGCCAGCAGGAACAAGTTCTATTCTGACATGTTT
The DNA here is from genome assembly GCA_037952835.1 of Lithobates septentrionalis. Taxonomy (NCBI): domain Eukaryota; kingdom Metazoa; phylum Chordata; class Amphibia; order Anura; family Ranidae; genus Lithobates; species Lithobates septentrionalis. The sequence goes on from JBBDGP010001051.1 coordinate 2,230,160, forward strand.
GGGCCAAGGCACAGCATGCTACTTCAAAACCTAATTTGCCTTTAACATCTGATTTTGATAACAATGGAATTTCCTGTACGATAATCACACAGTTAATTTTATGTGTTCAACAAAAATTTTTTCCATCCTGCTCCTTCGAATAACATTGTCACTGCAGTTGAAAAATGACCATCAAATTGAGCAAAATAACTATTAGAAAATGTGAAAATTGAACAAAAGGTTTCAACAACAAAGATTATCAAATTAAAAATTCTACTAGTGTATAGCCATTGGCCAGATTTGGTCCACAAAGAACATGCTAACCCTTGGATGAATCTGGGTTAAAAAAACGGTGCAGTCCTTCGTATAAAACGGACATCAATACCAGTAGTGTCAAGCTGACCATAACACTGATAAATTCTAGAAAACGAATTGTGTATGGCCAGCTTTAAACTTACACATTGCTTAGCAAACATGAATTTCGGAGCACACAGCAATGGCCACAGTAAGTAGCAGCCACTGATGTGAATGTGCCCTTAAGCCGGCCATACACTGTTTGAATCTCAGCCGGTTCAGCAGGAACCGGCCAAGATTCAAAACGTTAATGGGCAGGCTTAATGTAAAAGTTGATTGATCAACTTAGGTACAACCAGCCTGACACATTCTCTTGCAATTATCGCTAGTGGCTGCTATAGCTGCTAGCAATAATCACCGTCTTCCCCCCAGCAGGGATGGCTCCTCCCACCAGGAAAATAAAATTTCTGAATTCCCTCGACACTGTCTGTGTTGATGGGGGAATCATGCAAATTTCAATTTACACCGTATAGCCAAGCCTTAGGCAATCCTAACCACTTTCAAAATGACTGGGAATTAAATAAACAATCAAAGTGGTTGCCTGAAAACAAACAAAAACAAACAAACAAACAAACAAACAAACAATCTATCACCCATGAGGTTTGATCGATTACCTGAATGTGATCGTTTGAACTGGGCTAAACACCTTCAATACAGGAATAAAAATTAAAAAAAAAAAAAGTTCAAGACCAGAAAAAACTACAGCAATTTTGTCAAAAGTGATCAGGTTTTCTGCCAGGTTTGAGCAAAGCAATTTTGGTCCCATCAGTTTGTGGCTTCAAGAAAGCAGCTAGCTGTGTAATTTGTAAATCTGTTCCTCTGCAGTCAAGCTACACTTGATGAATGGTAATATGTTTAAAACAATGACCACATTTCAAACTATATACATTTCACTTACGTTCCTCGCAATGAGAATGCATTTAAAATGTAGTCCAGCATCTAAAAAAAACTCTCCTAAAATGTGTGTGTGCACACTCCCACCTATCTATCATATGGCTGACCACTCTGCTAATGCTGGAGCAGAGCAGGAAACTCTCCAACTGCATCAATGGAGCTGCCTTTTACCTGCATAATACATTTTTAGCTGTGCCATTAGGTAGATAAGGTGTGGCGACACAGAAGACCTAAAAATCACACATAAAAAGCACAGTTTTCCTGATATAAAATAAACACATCAGGATCAAAATAAAATAAAATACAGTACCTGGAATCAACCAGCACAAGGAATTCAAGCCCTCATATGACTGGTAAAAGTGGGCTACTGGATAAAATGGACAACTAAAGAAAGCTACACATTATACAAAGAAAATGTTATTAAACATTCCATTTTGCAGTTGAGTTATTTTCTGATGGGGGGCAAGTATTTATACAGTAGAAAAAAAAAAGCTGGGCTATATTTGTCACAAAGAATCTGCTTGAGTGCTTTATAGACAAAGTGTTAATATAGGGAATAATTATTCTATGTAGGTGGGTTATATTGTTGCTTTATACAAGGAAAAATGCTGCCACCATTTCATTCCTTTACCTTACATGTGATCCTGGCTGTGACAGCCCACATTGGCGCTCTACAGAGAAATTCTGCATTGCCAGCAATCCTATTATCACCAGTGTGCTTGGCACAAACCTTGATAATCGGACAGACTGTCAGCATCAAAACACTGCCAAAGGAAAGGTGGGAGGCTTACTCAGCTCTCCCTATACATTCTTCATGGATGGCATAAAAGCCAAATTATAATACGAACGCAGAAAATGAAGAACATTTCTAAACTGTATCTACAGCTAAATGAAGCCTATCTGTGGACTTCATTGTTACAAGCTATTGAGAGCTACAGAAAATACAATCGGCGGGCAAGCATTCAGGGCTCGGTGTAATGAATCAGTACAGTGGCACATGCTGCCCCCCTGTCATCAGCCACCCATGCAATTATCACATCCAAAGAGTGAGCAGAGGGGTGGAGCAAGATACGTTCTTAACATCTGAGCCATCCTACTGGAGAGATACCAACATGTCTTATATTTTAAGACAATTCTCTCATCTTTATTCCAAAGAATGATTTATCAATGTGAGAGGTCGGGGCCAAACATGCTTAATAAAAAAATATTTAATCCGAGAGGGTGTTTCCTTGCAGTCAATATCTTCACCATGCCGACTGTATATATTTTATAAAATGTTAATGCAAAGAATAGCAGAGCTTCCCAAAAGATACCACATTGGTAGTCTCATTTCCATCAGGAATCCCACTCTGTGATAGATGCGAGATATACAGATGACTGGTTCAGGAAGGCTCCGCTGTGTGTCACATTGGCTTAGTGAAGGGATTTTTGGTTCCTTTTAGCCTGTCCAAAAAAAAAAACCTCAATAAAAGTGACATAAAGGATTAAAGAAATAATAATGAAAAAAGAAAAAAAAAAAAAAAAAAAAGGACTTAACAAAAAAGCCCTTGTGCCCAATTCACATCTAAGACACTTCTAGATAATTATGATATTCTTTACTGGGATGCGCCGATTACTCTATGTTAAAGGCTGACAAATTAAACACATTCACTGTACAGACAAAGCAGCAATAGAAAGAACAAAGAGTTGCTAATTAACATAGCTTCCACTAGGAAACGCTGAATAGATGGGTCTCTACACTAAAGCCGCGTACACGCGGTCGGATTTTCCGACAAGAAATGTTCGATGTGAGATTGTTGTCGGAAATTCTGACCGTGTGTATGCTCCATCGAACATTTGCTGTCAGAATTTCCGCACGCAAATGTTTGAGAGCAGGTTCTCAAATTTCCCGACAACAAAAGTGGTTGTCGGAAAGTCCGATCGTGTGTACACACAAGTCCGTCGCACAAAAGTTCACGCATGCTCTGAATCAAGCAGAAGGAGCCGCACTGGCTATTGAACTTCCCTTTCCTAAGCTTGTCGTACGTGTTTGTACATCACCACGTTCTGAATTTTTGGCCAACATTTGTGTTACCGTGTGTATGCAAGACAAGTTTCAGCCAACATCCTTTGGAAAAAAAAATCTACGGTTTTGTTGTTGAAAAATCCGATCGTGTGTACAGGGCATAAGGCCCCAGACACACTATTAGATTTTCTGCAGATTTTTGTCTTCAGATTTACCAAAACCATAAGACAAAAATCTGCAGAAAATCTAATGCCGCGTACACACGGTCCTACTTTTCGTCTACAAAAGTCCAACGGACGCTGATGGACTAAAGCTGGCTGGTAATCCGATCGTGTGTGGGCTTCTCCGGACTTTCAACCGACTTTTTTAGCCTCAAATCCGACGTACTTTAGATTTGAAACATGCTTTAAAACTTTACTTCGTAACTACGACGGACCCCGAAATCCGCTCGTCTGTGTGCTAGTCCGACGGACAAAAAGCCACGCTAGGGCACCTATTGGCTACTGGCTATGAACTTCCTTATTTTAGTCCGGTGTACGTCATCACGTACGAATCCGACCGACTTTTGTGTGGTCGTGTGTAGGCAAGTCCGGTCGTTAGAAAGTAGGCCGCAAGTCCGCCGCAAGTCCACCGAAAGTCTGCCGGAAGTCTGTCGGAAAGGCTGTCCGACTTTTGTAGACGAAAAGTACGACCGTGTGTACGCGGCATAATAGTCTGTATGGGATCCAATACACTGCAATAGCTTTCCAGAGGTTACCTACCTTTGAGAAGAACAAATCTCAACCAGAAAAACCTAGACTTCTGTTTACATTGGGTTAGAGGTCCGATTCAAGATTTGTCTATGCTGTGACAGAACTAAGGCTGGGTCCACACTGGTGTGAACACAGACATTGCATGTGATTCGCACCGCATTGCTGTGCAGATCACATGCGATGTCTGTGGAATGCAAATTCAGATATACCATTTGTATGGCTGAATTTGCATTGCATTCGGACCAAAACGTTAGAGGACCCTTTTTTTGGTCCACACTAAAATCACACCCATGCAATCCGATTCCTGTACCATTTGACAGTTCACACTGCGATCCGATCTAGGGATGTCATTAATTTTACTTGGACACTGGCAGCGGTCCGCAGAGGGCAGTGTGAACTGCCTACGAGTGACATTAGATGCGGGAACCTGCACTGGAATTGCACTGGTTCCTGCATTGCACAAGTGTGAAACCAGCCAAAGTCGCCATTCACACCTGAGCGTAGTGATTTACCGCCATTTTTCTGGCTTTTTTTGCCGCTTTTTACAATAGTTTTTAAAGCGTTTTAGAATCATATTACAAGCACTTTACAGCTTCAGGCGTTTTTGTTTAGAAAATAGAAAGCACTAGGGGGAAGAGGAAGGACAGGGAGAGGAAATTAGGGGTGGAGATCTTCTGTTTGAGCAGAAAACGAGTGACCAAACGCTCAAGTCAGGCGTTCCAATTAAAGTCTATGAGGCCAAAAACGCTTGTAATCTGCCAAAAAGAATCTCGTGTACTCTTGAGCGGCAGGCATTTTGCTTCAGGTGACAGAAGGCTCATATATGAAAAGGGGCCATTGCAATGAATGTGATTTGGCTTGTTGAGCATTTAGGGCTTCAAGCAGAAAAATCGCAGTGTAAACAGGGCCCAACGCTGCTCTGGATGATGCCCTATTTTAATTTTATATATTGGAGTCCAACATGTGGTTGCAGCTTTGCTGCATATATAAAAACGCAAATATTTACCGGTTATTGCATTACCTATATCAATTTACTATTATTTATGTAAATTCCATTTACACTAGTATGGATGCATACAGCCATTCACTTGTATGGGTGGTTGTATGCACCATGGCTCTTTGGGCGTGGGAAAATGCTGGGGATTTTACCTTTGCAGCCTCTACACATCCGTGTGCATGAAGTCTTACTTATGCAGAACTCCAGCTAAGCAGCTAAATGCACACTTGCACTTCATTTTTCCCTGTCTGCATTTGATAAAGATTCACCATACATCTGCTAAACATTCACCCTGCAAAATTTAGTAAATTTAAAAAATGCTGCTGGGAGTGCAAGTAGGCAAATCTGCCTGGACGCTTATACACAAGGGTTCTTAAACTTTCTTTTCTATTTAAACCCCCTTCCAAAAGCATCAGGTGCCCCTATGCAAGCAGATGCTTGCATAGGGATTTTTCTGTGTTGCGTGTTTATTCCATACCATAGGTTTTAATCATTGTAGATTTTGGTGTTCGTTATTCTTGTTTCTTTGTGTAACTGAATATTCCAACGTGAGTGTATCTGCATTGTTAAAGGTCAACACTGCTGGTCAGATTTTCCCGAGCTTTTGAGGGGAGTACCGCCATCTACCAGAGCAAACATTTAAAAAAAGGAGAGGGAATCACATCTCGGGGGCGCCATAAATAGTAAGGCGGCCGAAGGTTTGGTTCCAGGTCTCCCTACTTTCGAAACAGAGTTCTGCAAAAGATGCAAATGACTTCTTGCACTTAACCACCCTTTGTGGGATCTCAGTTAGGGTTCCAGGGATATAGACTTTTGCCGTTACTAAATGGACTCTTCAAGGTATGACAACCTCAAAAGGGGCACCAGAACACTTACTAAGAAGCACTTCAAAAGATCATGTACAGGAACAAAAAAATTAAAGGAAGACTTTTTAATCAGAGCATAGCATCAAGTCAATTAAACTCCTGGGATATTGATCTGGTCAGTTAAGTAGCAAAGGGGGAGGGGGGTAATCAGTTTCAGCTGCTTTGGTGTAAATTAAACAGGTGCATTAGATGGGCAACAATGAGACGACCTCCAAAACAGGAATGGTTTTACAGGTGGAGGCCACTGACATTTTTTCCCCCTACTAAGCTCTTCTGGCTGTTTTTCACTAGTTTTGCATTTGGCTAGAGTCAGTGCCACTACTGGTAGCATGAGGCGATACCTGGACCCTATAGAGGTTGCACAGGCAGTTCAACTCTTCCAGGATGGCACATCAATACGTGGCATTGCCAGAAGGTTTGCTGTGTCTCCCAGCACAGTCTCAAGAGCATGGAGGAGATTCCAGGAGACAGGCAGTTACTCTAGGAGAGTTTGGCCCCTTTCACACGGGCGGACTGTATGTCCGTTTTTCATCAATCCGTTTTCAGGTGAAAAACTGACATATATGTATCCCTATGGGATAGCGGATGAACATCCGCCAACATCAGTCTCCGCTATGCTCCATTTCTGATGACGGAGGAAATTATTATCTTTTCATCCGTCTGCGGATCGGATGAAAACGGACAGATGGTCCATTTTCATCCGATCCCCCCCCCCATAGAGATCTGACTGGTCCATTTCTGCACAGTGTGCGGAGATGGACTAGTCATCCGCCGGCTCAGCGGGGATCAACGGAGCGATCCCCGCTGAGCAAGCGGATGTCAAAAAATGGATTCTCCCGTGTGAAAGGGGCCTTAGAAGGTCCTTAACCAATCAGCAGGACAGCATCTGCTTTATTGTGCAAGCAGGAACAAGAATGGCACTGCCAGATCCCTACAAAATGACCTCCAGCAGGTCACTGGTGTGAATATCTGACCAAATAATCAGAAACAGATTTTATGAGGGTGGCTCGAGGGGCCAACATCCTCTAGTGGGCCCTGTGCTCACTGCCCGGCACCCTGGAGCTCGATTGGCATTTGTATTGAAATCAATGGCCAGCGTTGCCGAAGCGCCTGCAAAGCACTTTGGCAACGGTGCACCCTTTATCGGCCACTAGCAGGGGTTAAAAGGACCCACAAGTGCCACTAAAATGACCGTAAAGCACCGCTAGCTTTATCACCGAAGCCCCACCGCCTCAGTGTGCAACTGCACTTAGGGCCCTTTCACACTGGGGTGGTTTGCAGGCGCTATTGTGCTAATACTAGCGCCTGAAAACCGACCCGAAACAGCCGCTGCTGTGTATCCAGTCTGAAAGCCCAGAGGGCTTTCAGACTGGAGCGGTGCGCTAGCAGGACGGGAAAAAAAGTCCTGCTAGCAGCATCTTCGGAGCGGCGAAGGAGCGGTGTGAAATCAATGGGACAGCGTGGCTATACCGCCGGCAAAGCGCCTCTGCAGAGGCGCTTTGCGGTGGTTTTTAACCCTTTCTTGGCCGCTAGCGGGGGGTAAAACCTCCCCGCTAGCGGCCGAATACCGACGGTAAAGCACCGCTTACAATAGCGGCGTTTTACCGCCGACGCCGCCCCCGCCCCAGTGTGAAAGGGCCCTAAAAGAACACCGCTTTCTCAGGACCCAACATATGGAATACAGTTCATCTCCCTTCTCTCCATTATCAAATCTGTTTAGTGTCCTTTACACATGTTATAAGATAACTTTTACACCGCGGGACCTAGATTTTAGATTATATGGTACCAACAACTGGGTCGGCTGTTACGAGGGTTTGCAATTGTACAATCTCGATGGGCACCAATGATGGCTCCTTTTTTTCTATATAACCTTTTATCAAAAGTTGTCAAATGTTTAACCCTCTGGTCCTCTTTATGCACTTTTGGGCAGCGTCCCTGTCATTTTGATGCATTATTGTGTATCCTTTACCTCCCCTCACTTTATGGGGATAATCATCCTGTGTCTTTATTCTATGTATGTTCTTTTCCTTATTAAAAATATTTGAACAAGAATAATATTAAAAGAACTGTTATCTAGAGTGCAAAGATTGTAGTGAGGAAATGATATTTGGAATAAAACAGTGTAAAAAGAGTACAGAGGTTGGGCCATGGATTACAAAGAGTTAAATTATGTATACTTGTGGAGGAGCATCACTTTATAAAGTAGAAGTTTACCCTAAAGCTAAAATCTGTAAATATACTTGCATCCACAATTTAAGACTAACCTATCTAGCCCTGTAAAGAAGAAATCAATATACATACCCTTTTCCGAAGCGGCTCCGGTCTGGTCCCATGCTGAGCTGTCAGCAGCGGCTTTCTCTGTGTAGGCGTGTGCAGAGGTAGCCGACAATGGAAGCCCCATAGCAACCTCTATAGGCAACGTCACTTCCCTGGCATTTCACAGCCATTGTTGACCATCTCCTGCACAGAGCCTCTGCAGACCGGACCAGCTTCAGAAAAAGGTTCCTACAGGCATCCACAATCTAAGAAGAAGCCATTTCAGAAAATAGCTTCCTCTTAGATTGTGCATGCCTGTAGCTTTAGAGATTTTAGCGTTAGGGTGAATTTCTACTTTAATTTGGGAGTGCTGCCTTAAACCTCAGGCTAGCGTTGTTCGGCACCCTCAGCCTGCCTTTTGGGGGCACTAGTGAGCATTCTCTCGGGGTCACCACTTGGATGCAGTAAGCACTGCCCACAACTATCCTAAGCAAATGTACAAATCTGAATGACCTAATGGTATAGTAAGGGATACATTTCATAGGTTTAAATTTCATATTTCAAAACCAAAGTGGTGGATTAGATAGCAATTTTGCAGCTCTGGCACCTTGGGATAAATCAAATCTTTTAAAAGGTGACTCTGCAAGTATTTGTGAGTACTCTACCTGTGCCACTGTGAAACATTACACTTCCAATTATAATGTAAAATCAATATGTATAAAAAAAAAAAAAAAAGGGTTTTGCCTTTCCATTTACCATAACTATGAACATACAAGGAGTTAACATAGTAACCTCTGCAAGTCCTCTGCTGTACCAGCTGATGTTAGCCATTACAGCACCAATTGTGTTTTCCAAATCTAAAGCAGCACAAGTTATTTATTAACAAATATTAGGCAAAGCATTCACTATTTGTTGTACTCCTACAGTCAGGTGTTTCTGCTGCTCTGTGACCTACGCAAGGTATTTTTGTTATCACGATATTTAAATCTGAACTTCAGACAACGAAATACAAAGCTAATGCACATACTGGACTAGTGCTGCCAAAAAGTTTCTAATTCAGTTCAGACCAGTTATATAATCCAGCCAACCCACCAGGCAGCATGATCACTGCAGTTAAAGTATAATGCTAAGTCACTAGCCAAGACCCCAGGCTGTTGACCTGAAATCTGAGCATGGATGGAGCATCAGCACACTGAAAAAGCCATCACTTTGCCCACTCTGCTCTCACTCCTGTCTGCAAGCTTGCAGTGATAAACACCGTGCAATATAGTTTAGTCAGACTGGTTCACACTGCTTCCTCTTTTCCATATTATTAGTCTCCCGCACAAGATATGGCTGCTATTACCCAACAAACACTCTGCTTTGAAACCAGCATCTTCTTATTAGGCGCCTGACGTCTCTTATTTTAACAATAAGGACCACCACCTGCCATGCGCCCCTTATACCACTTTAATTGGTCACCAAGATACTCTTATTGGACTGAGCGATGGTACTGAATGGGGTTTCGCTAAAGCGTTGGACCGCAGCCACAAAAAAAAACAAAAAAAAAAAAAAACACACAACTAGTTTCCAAGGCACATGTAGGAAAGTTTCCCAGCAAAATCAGTTAAGCAAACTGGGGTGCTCTATTAGGTGGAACTTCTATAAAATTATGAACAGAACCTAAAGCTGACCATACACTGATTTTTTTTTTTTTTTTTAACTAAATCAAGTAGTGTGGCACTAAATTAATACATGATAGAAAATATACCGTACTGGATGTACATAAAACTCGAATATAAAAAAAATGATAAAAATGTCAAATCACAACGTGCAAAAACGTGAAATGCAAATTTATAATAAAAAGTTCACCAACATAATAAAATCAATATTCAAATCCTATAAACAAATATGTCTCAATTCATGAATTGAAAAAATAGAAAGAAATAATAATTCATGTGCATCATCCACAAAAATATAAGGTGTATAGTCCCATATCCAAGTGAATGCCGCTCTTATCCAATATATAGAAGCAATCCAAGAAATAGATAGTTTGGCCTATTCCCCTGAAGACGTCATTGACGAAACGTGCATCGGGCAGAGCCTACACATGGCGTCTTTAGGCTATCTGACTGCCAGAACACCGGTGTTTGGAGATTGCCAGCTCGGGAAACCACGCGGTTCATCTTAATGTGGAAAATATGTATGTGCATTTCTATTATTAAAGATACAGATTTTAAACATATTGCACTATGAGATGACGTTTTCTTGCTTTGCATTACACTGCTGGGAGAGTTCACAGCAAGGGGATGAGGTGGGACAGGAAGACGTCTTTGTTATATTAAAAAGGTATTATTGACCATTTAATATGGTCCACACTATCTGGTAAGGAGCCAACCTTATCTTATACCACAGTAAGTTTTTTTTTTTTGTGCATCAAAAACGCATGGAAAGTAGGTTATATGGTTTCCAGTGGCATAGTTCACACCAGTGCAGTGAGTCGACAAAAATACACTGGAACGCATCCAATGCACCGGACCCCAGTACAATGAAAAGAAAACCAGGAAAAAAAAAAAAAAGCATCTGGAAACGTATGAAAAACACATGGAACTGGAGTGCGTTTGTGGTGTGAACCAGCCCTTAAACTTGTAGAAGAATGACAGGTGGCATTTAGAGTGTATTTGAATAGGCAAGAAGAAAAGTTTTCCTTGGACACTTTATAACACCATGGATGAAATGACAAGACATAACACAAGTAACATTTATAACCATAACCAATTTATATACTTTTTTATGGGTCCCTGCTGAAAGAGCTCCTGGAATTTCTGGGGGGGAAAAAAATATATGTTGTCTATTGAAGCAGGAACATTTTACACCATCCATAACTACCTGCTCCCAGACAATTTCAACCAAGAATATCCGTCCCGCTCAGTGAATTCCTGCAAAAGTATGAGTATGAAAAAAAGAAACAGCGTAATTGTGTATTACTATTCAACAACAGGCTGCAAAGCTTACCTTCCAAAAATAAAAACTAGAGGAGTTCACGCACATGGCCGTACAGGCTGCGTAAAGCACCTGTATGGATGTATGCTCTAGAAGCATACTGTATGTCTGTGCAATGTGTGGGCAAATTGCACAACTGCATACAGCCACATCTTCCAGTGCATCTCAATGGGTGGCTGTCTGCAGAGGTTGCGGGTCCCTGGAGAGTACCTGTACAGGCTCTGCATGCTATACAGCCATGTGCATGAGCCCATGAAGTAAACAGTATCTTGTTCATCAGCATCCATGCATTCCCTTTGACAGCTGTACAACACACAGCTTCTTCTGGACATTTTACCTCTGTGTTCTGTGTCTAATCAACCTTAAGCAGTGTATATATAGTAACCTTCACTTCTATGCACTGTATAGTATGACGCACTTGGCAATCAATCTCCAATATTAATGTATATACACTAGGAAAATATTTTACAGGAACATCCAACTGTTCAGCATAGGAAATTAGTGGATCTCTCAACTGGAACTGTCATGTTAGCAGGTTGCTTAATTACAGACTCGTCATACAAGCCCCTAGCAGTCTAGTAATGGAAAAATGTTGCATGTAAAATTTAGTGCTACCCCCGCAGGAGCTGCTGGTAATTTGGGCCTATCACCCCCACTCACAGCATACACAGCACTTTCAGCAATCTGCCTTTGGCTTTTTTGTTTTTTATTGGAACAGTAACTTGGATGGGGATGGGGAGCATGGGATACCCCGGAACTGTAGAAATACACAACTTCAGAAATGCTAGGCTTCTGGCTGCTCTGTACAAAAATGCAGGTTGTATTGCACAACCTCTGGCTGCACTCCATGTGCTTGGGAGAACAAACCACCACACAGTCACTTCTCTTCTCTATAGCAGGATAAATTACTTACTCCAGTCCAAGAGCTGCACGATTCTGGCCAAATTGAGAATCACAATTTCTTTGCTTAGAATAAAGATCACAATTCTCGTGGCGTAACAATTTTTCACAGTATACAAAAATCGGACTTACTTTACTGTTTTTTTTAGTTTATATTAAAGTGTATTTTTTCCCCCAAAAAAATTGCATTTAAAGACCGCTGCGCAACAACAGTGCAACATAAAATTATTGCAACAACCATCATTTTATTCCCTCAGCTAAAAAAATTATAATATAATATGTGTTCTAAGTAATTTTCAAGCAAAAATATGATTTTAACTTGAAACCAACAAGGGTCAGAAAAAGGTTTAGTCTTTAAGTGGTTAAACTTCCCTCATTTACAGCCCAAAGTTCATTCCTTTGATCTAAAGAACAAAACGTTACAATGTTTATAGTTTTCTCAGGGCTGAGGAATGTTGTGATACTTGGCAGAATGCCTGTTTTTGACAGCTGTCGGCTTGAGCAGAGAATTCTCTGCATAGAAAGAATTGGGGAAATGTTTTAAGATTGCGAGAGGGGAAAATCACGATCTTGAGTCTTAACGATTAATCGTGCAGCTCTAACCAGTCCCAAAATGGTTCGGCTTCCCCCACCAACTCCCTTCTGGCTCTGCTCAGTCTCTGGGTAAAGCTCTTTGGTAGCCCCCCCCCCCCCCCAGCTAAGCCTGAGAACTCAACATCCTCAAAGGCTCCCCAAGCTTCCGCTCTCTCTCTGTCCCAACGGTCTCCTTCTGAAGGACTTGACCCAGGCACTCTGCACACTGGCTGCAAGGTCTATGAATATTTATGAGCTCTCCCTCCACATTCTGGGCACACCGTCCCAGGGATTGGTTGGAGTGCCATCATAAATATTCAGACTGCCTGTCCTGCTCACTCCCACTATACTTCTAGAAGACAGGGGGAGTAGCAGAACAGCAGTCTGTGAAACACTGAACAGCCCTAAGCAATAAACCCCTGATCCTCTGTTTACATAGAAGCCACACTAAATTTGCCTAGCAGCCTACATTGAACTCGAAAGGTGCTACCTAAATATTAAGAGTTGTAAACATACAACAAAACAAACACTTAAAGCCCCATACACACTATCAGTTTTTCTGCTGATTTTTGTCTTCAGATTTACCAAAACCATGTAGTGCAAGGGCCTGCCTGATTGCATACGAATTGAAACTCCTAAGGTTTGACCTCATATTATATGGTTTTGGTAAATCTGAAGAAAAAAAAAAAAAATCAGCAGAAAATCTGATAGTGTGTATGGGGCTTAAATCTAACCAATGGAAATCTATTAACTAGGTGGAGTAGATAGTTGTTCGGTGCAAAATTGCAATAAAAAAAATGCTGTTTGTTATGGCATTCCCATTGAAGTCTACTAGGGTCGAAAACATGCGTTCATACCCTAAGGAATTATGGAGTCATTTAGGCTGCAATAGCTGACCCTTTTAAGAATGCTTGTTCCCTGGCTTTCATGCTGATGCTTCTGCAGATTGACCCAGAATAAGGAAAAAAGATAATGGCAAAAATGTATCTGACGCTCATTTGTTGCAAGCTTGTTCCAGGTCTGTGGATCAGAGCTCATACCAGCCCCTACCTTGCCAGGGCTTTTCTTCCTGAAAGTCAATTTTTGCACAGGGCTAGTCATGCCAGTACAGCTGTGGAGTGGGAGTTTAGGTGGTGCATTAGACGGAGGAGCAGGTACCTTGTAGAAAATATCAGCACTTTTTGCTTAAATTCTGAGCTGGCCCATTTCCTCCTGTGACTCCCAGCTAGGCAATCACTGTTATGATTACTCTTGCTGGCCAATAGGAAGGTGCCGTGGGAGAGGGGAGACTATCGTAAAATAAGTTAAGAAGTTTTGGAATTTGCTTATTAGAGCTCACAAGGAGGCTCACAAAGATGTTTGAGGGCATGTGCAAATGACTAGGTACATTCATTTGGCTATTACAGCCAGCACTGCTGCTTTTTAAAATATTGAAGTGGAGCTAAAACCACCTATGGTTTTCAGTAGGGATTGACCGATTATCAGTGCAGCCCGATTGTCTGCGGCCAATAAAACAGACCGATATTACCGATATTGCTTCAAGGGGTTTGCTTTATTGTAACAACCACCGATGCAGCTCAGCAGCCGCTCGGCTGTTGTTACAAGCGGCGGGAGGGGACGCCCCCCCCCCCCCCCTCCTGACGCTCACCTGGGCTCTCCTGTCCCACTGGGAGGCCCCGAGCAACCAGCCGGCATATCCACAGGCTGGTCGGATCTAGTAACCAGGAAGTGATGTTATGACATTACTGGCACCTTAAAAGGCACTAGTTTTAAAAAATAAAGTATTAAAAAATGCCGATCTTGACGTTTTGAATACTTTCAAGTGCAGAGGAGGGGTTTGGGGTCTTATAGACCCCCAATCTCTCCATAAAGAGTACCTGTCAATGCCTATTACTGCCACAAGGGATGTTTACATTCCTTGTGACAGCAATAAAAAAAAAAACTAAAAATGTAAAAAAAGGACAGTGTAAAAATTTTTTTTTAAATGTACAAAATATCGGCTATCGGCAGGAGAGGTGGCCGAAATATCGGTGTCATATCAGCACCGAAAAAACGATATCGGTCGATCCCTAGTTTTTAGCGAAGGAAGCTGCCATCTTGGACTCTGTTTGATCTTCCTCTGCCATGATGCTGCACTTCATCAGTTTTGACAAAAGCCATTTCACGGCTTGACAGTTTGGCAATAGCACAACATTCCAGTAACATTTTTTTTGAAACTGTTAAAACGATGGGTTTAGTTCTGCTTAAAGTGTGTTTAACTACTTGCCTACTGGGCATTTTTATCCTCTTCCTGCCCAGAGCAATTTTCAGCTTGCCGCACTTAGAATGACAATTGTGTGGTCATGCAGCACTGTAGCCATTTGAAATTTTCTTCACACAATCAGAGCTTTCTTTTGGTGGTATTTAATCACCACTTGGGTTTTTATTATTTTTTGCTAAACGAAAAAAGTCCAAACATTTTGAAACCCTTTTCCTTAGTTTCTGTTATAAAATTCAGAAAAAAGGTCATTTTTCTCCTTCACTTTTGTGCGCTGAGGAGACTCTACTTACGGGTACTGATGAGGCGGCACCGATAAGAAAATACTGATGAGGCTGAACCGATTTGCACTGATAGGCAGAAAGATGGGCACCGATTATCAGGGCAGCCCCGATTATCAGTGCAGATGTCCCCTTTCACACTAGCCAGTTACTGGCTCTCGCCTGACGCTGTGTGTTTACATTGTGATTAGGTGGGATTGGACACAGCTAACCACTTGGTAAAGAGCCGCTGTGATTTGCTCTTTACCATGATCTGTGATCAGCTGTGTCCCGCCGTATTGTGCGTGCTTACGGGAAGATGTCATTTGACGCTCTCCCAGAACTGGCTGACCACACTGTAGCCGTCATTTTGCTATAGTGTGGTTGGCAAGTGGTTAAGGTGGAACTTTAGTCAGAAAATTAAGTGCTGCTAGATCACTTCAGGCTGGCAAGTATAGCTATGTAAAAAATCAAAAATAAGTGTCTATACTGTTTAACATCCACTAATACACCGTCTCACCCTACTCTGCACATGCTTAGTTGCTCTCCATTTTTAGGCACTGTCGAATTTGTAGAGGCCGATCTGCTGACAGCCTTAAAGTGGAATTAAACCCGCCTATCATTTAAGGGCCCTTTCACACTGGGGCGGGAGTAAAGTGCCGCTATTGTAAGCGGCGCTTTACAGTCGGTATGCGGCAGCTAGGGGGTGGTTTTACCCCCACTAGCGGCCGAGAAAGGGTTAAAAATCACTGTAAAGCACCTCTGCACTTTGCGCTTTGCCAGCGGTATAGCCGCGCTGTCCCATTGATTTCAATGGGCAGGAGCGGTGAAGGAGCGGTATACACGCCGCTCCGAAGATGCTGCTAGCAGGACTTTTTTTTATCATCCTGCTAGCGCACCGCTCCAGTGTGAAAGCCCTTCGGGCTTTCACACTGGAATCAAAGCAGTGGCACTTTCAGGTCGGTTTGTAGGCGCTATTATTAGCGCAATAGCGCCTGGAAACCGCCCCGGTGTGAAAGGACCCTAAAGCTAAGGAAAGTGCTTCTGTTTGATCTGCAACTTATATGGTGCTGCACATGTGATCAGTTAGGTCACCAGCCGTTTGACAGTTTGGTTGAGGACACAAGCAAAATGTGACAGTTGGCAATCCTGGCTTTCCAAGAATGTAACTTTTTTTGACATCGTTAAATCGAAGGGTTCAGTTCCACTTTATGATTTGCTGCTGTTCAGGGACTGGCCTTCAGCAATGCTAGAGGAAATTTACAGCCCACACTCATTTTGGTAGCATAATAATATAAAATGTATGCTCCTTGCTAAAAAAAAAAAAAACTTTTTATATCAAGTTGCAAAAGTTCAGCTTTAAGCAGAGTTCTCCATACCTAAAATTTCAGAGAGCCCCTTATACATACATACATACATACATACATATATTGGTCTTCTTCCTGAAGCATATTCTCTATAATTTCTTCTCTTCATTATAGGTGTATCACCAATCATATAAAATTCCATGACAAGCATGATTCTGACTGGTGGCAGTTAGAAACGTTATATCGCTTGCACTTTTATACAGTGTATCAAGCCTTCTGTATGTGATGTGCAGTCTGCAGGTCCGTAATGGACATTCACAGACAGATGCAAAAATTATGGATTTTACAAACTGTTCGTAATTTACTGAAAGTTGGCAACCTTGGTGATAGATGAAAAGAAGCTTACAGTGGGTGTGATTGATAATACCTCTGCTGTACAAAAAACAGGTAAGCAAATGAGATCATTAAGACTGGTTGTGATGCACCAGTGGAGCATCTAAATGAAGTTCTTCTGACACCGGTATCTCAGCAGTGCTGTATGATTTTAAACCATGCAAGCTCAGCTCTGATGATACCAGCACAGAAATCCAGTATGGCCACTGTTCTGCTCAGTGTAGCTTTAATGTAGAGACTTATTCTCTGTGCCCCCAGCACCAAGTGCCCAGTATCCAGATCAAACAGCACTGAGATCTCAGTGATGGAACCTCACATACCCCTCTGCCTACACAACCTTGAGCTGAGTTTTCTGTATTCACTGCAGCACTTCATTTTCAATTTTGATTGGAGTATGCCTTAATGAATATAATAAAGATTATTTTAAAACATTTACAAACATACACCGCAACATAAGTGGTTCTTACCTCAAAATGTTAGAGTTTTAGCACAAACATAATAGTATACATTTATGCAATTTACTAAGCTACATGTTAATACAGACCAAAGCCTTTGAGAAACTAAAGATATGTCCTTCAACCTAAACTGTTAGTAAAAGCTGCATAATGATTATCGATTAGCATCTATAGATTCCATCCATCTGCGAGCACCCAAATAATACTGCTGTGCTGGGGGAAAGAGGTTGAACAGAATACACATTGCCTATCAAAACGGTGGTTTTGGCAAAGACTCTCTGGTTCGATCTGAACGTCACCCTTTGACAGCACTTTTACAGTCCTCTGCAGCAGTTGTGCCTGGGTGCCATCAGCCAGAGGAAGCCTAGAGGTACAGATCGGCAAGTATCACAAGGCTTTCATTGGTTTAGGTTATAGGACTGCAGGGGGTTGTAAAACCGGTTGCTTTTAATGTATAGACTTAATAACTGAGGATTCTATTTACTGTTCCCCCACTCCTCCAGATAATCAGGCAAAATAGCTCAGCAGTTGCTGCATAGAACCTTGGGGTTTGTATACAAGTCATTGTAATGAGTGGCTGGGGAGCTGAAACTGGCAGGAAAATAAGGAGAGAATTTCTTACATCAGTTTTTGCAGCAGACAAATAAATAATGAGGAAAAAAAAAAAAAACAATCACTTGTACGACACAACATAAATAATGTCTGTAAAATAGGTGATTTCAAAGAACACATCCTTACAGGAAGAAAAGACTAGCTACAGGTGTATACGGTCAGAATTGGGGAGGTGATGACAGATGTCTGAAGATTAGCAGATGTCCAAAAGTCAATCAAAAAGAGAGTATTAGCATGTCAATAGGAAACTCCATCTATCTGTGCGAAAGCCTCATTCCCTAAAGACCCCCAAATTATCAATGTGTGATCCATTAATACATGAAGGTCTTTCAGGAAAAAGCCAACAGGACTTGACATGGCTAATACTGTATTTTCAACAGCAGATGATATTTTGTTAGAATTATACCCCACATCAATTTTAACCAATCAGAGGTCTAAAAGAAACAGAAGTGGCAGTTCTTTGACCATCTATCTACTAGAGCTGCACGATTCTGGTCAAAATGAGAATCAACGATTTTTTTGCTTAGAATAAAAATGTCACAATTCTTGCGACATAAAATCTTTCACATTATACAAAAAAAGATGGGCTAACTTTACTGGTTGTTTTTTTTTTTTTTTTTTTTTTTTTTTTAGTTCAAAAAAAAAAAAAAAAAAAAAAAAAAAAAAAAAAGTAATTAAAAAAAAAATGCATTTGAAAAACCGCTGCGCAAATATAGTGTGACTTAAAATATTGCAACAACCACCATTTTATTCTCTAGGGCAGTGATTCTCAACCAAGATTCAGTGGAACCCTAGGGTTCCTCCAAAGGTTGCTAGGGGTTCCTTCAGCATTGGGCAATTTCTGCCTCTCAGATAAGTTCTCACTGACTGACATTGATCTTTTTAGCCATCTGTAAGGAGGTAATTCTTCCCAATGACCACAAGTGTAAGGACCGTTCTTCCCACTGACCATCACACTATTGTATACTGGTGATACTATTGTATCACAAGTTGTAGATTTCTAATTTTTAGCAGGGGTTCCTCTGTGTTGAAAAGGTTGAGAAAGGCTGCCTACTAAAATAAATAAATATAATAAAATTATATATATATATATATATATATATATATATATATATATATATATATATATATATATATATATATATATATATATATATATATATATTTATTTGGGGGACTTGAAACCAACAAACGTCAGAAAAAGGTTTAGTGTTTAAGTGGTTAAACTGTTTTCACTTACACACAAAGTAAATTCCATTGACAAATTGTTACAATGTTTATACTTAAGTTCAACTGATAAAGAATGTTTTGATTCCTGACAGACTGCCCAGTTTTTCTCTTCCTTTCTTTTGAGGGCTGTGGCTTCAGAAGAGCAGAGAGAACAGTTGCATAGAAAGAATTGTATAACACTTTAGTCAAGGTCGCGATAACGATTCTTGACGATTAATTGTGCAGCTCTACCATCTACACAGTGTACAGAGCCAAACCAAGCAGCTCTGTACCTTGTGATCGCTGTGACTGATCAACCACAACAATCACAAAATGTAAACATTGTGTTTACATCTGCGAGTCCTTTCCTTTCTCTTGCAATGAAGGAAAGAGGAACTTATGAATTAAAGATCATTCGTTAGTTCCAAACTAGTATCAACAATTTAAGGTGGAGGGGATTTGATCCCTACTTACCTCCATCCTATCCCATATTAGACCTGTATTTTAATTCCTCACCTCCTTTATTCTGCAAATCAACCCCCTCATCAATATCCTCTCACTGCATGCGAGTACAAGTACATTAACACCTTCACCACCACCTCCCCCTGTGTATGATCTTTACATTAATAAAGTTTTGTTTCTACTGTACCAAACCCCAGATTTTAACCATTTCAATACTAGCACGTTTCTTCATTTAAAACAATTATGGATCCTCTTGGGGTGTCTACTTTCCAAAAAGGGGTCATATACAGGCATGAGCGCAAACTATGCCTAAAAGGCACTTCTCCAGCTTTAGGGCATTTTCTATTTATGCTTCTGAACACTGTGCACAAATATATGCATAAATGCTGGCATGTGCATGACTAAACGAAACATGTAGCTGTGTTCATGGACATTGATCTCCGCTGAGCCGGCGGATGACAGGTCCGTCTCTGCTCACTGAGCGGGGAGGGGCTTGTCGAGTGCCACTGGTTGCTATGAAGAGATCGGACAAAAACGGACAGCATATCCGTTTTCATCAGATCTCACCCAAACCGATCTGCCAGGGACGGATGCGAACGTAGGGCCATCCGTCTGATTTTAGCGGATCGGACCGGGTCGGATGTCAGCGGACATGTCATCGCTGACATCCATCGCTCCATAGGCTAACATGGAGCGCCCGTTAAGGTCCGCCTGTCAGTTTTGTTGGCGGACCTGAACGGTCCGACAGTGTGAAAGGGGCCTTACTCAGACTTCAGTGCTTTGTACCCAAGTGCCTAGTCTATGCATTGTAACATGGGGGCACATTTTGCCCTGAAGCCTAGTACACAAAGGCTGAATGTCGGATGGC
Source organism: Lithobates septentrionalis (assembly GCA_037952835.1). NCBI lineage: Eukaryota > Metazoa > Chordata > Amphibia > Anura > Ranidae > Lithobates > Lithobates septentrionalis. Next base: position 2,250,541 of record JBBDGP010001051.1, read on the forward strand.
ATCAGTCGGTTCAACAGAAACCGGCCCGTGTGTATGGCAGCTGGTCAGACAGAATCCAGCCGTTTGGTTGAAGGAGCATGACCGAAAAAGGTCAAGGCTAATGGCTGCAAGTGCTAACCGTAGTGTTGACGTGCGATTCAGTAGTGTGACTTGAGCCCCTTCGTTCTGAACCTTGCAATCTGGTGCAGGCAAAACGCACTGCGCTGCAATTCATTTGGGGTGTCATTAGCTTTGTATTGATACCACCAGCAAATCGCAACACATGCCATGCAGGAAACCTCGGCTAAAGTTAAAGTTTAGGTTGGATATTTTTGCAAAGTTACATTGATCTACCTTGGATCAAAGTAAGTATGTATGTTCCATGCCCCGTAGAAGCTGGAAATCACTGTACTAGACACTACTACAGTGATCGCTACTAGCGTTCAGGTTCCATGCCGTACTCACAGGAGGTCGATCACTCCGCATGGGCACCTTTCAGAGTAGACTCTACATTTGTTTCAATTAATGCAAAGCTTTCTCTTGGATAAAGTGAAGAGGCAGGGAAGTGAAGTCACAATCTCTACCTCGTCCAACCACTTTGTGGGGCATTTATAAAACTGAAGCAGTTGGGCATGGCAAGCAATCAGATGCTAAGCTTTCAGTTGCAAAGCTAAACTGAACGAGCTGAAGCTAATTGGTTACTATGCACAGCTGCTCCCAAATCTGTCTGCTCTAGTTTTAATAAATTACCTGCTTTGCACTTATTGAAAAAAAATGCAAAAGTGTTCTCTGGATAGCGCCCGTGCCAAGAAATTGACCTCCTATGTTCACTATGCAGCAGGGCAGCTGCTCAGCACAGACCTGGAAGCTAGCAGCAATCACTGTAGTATCAGTGCCTACTACAGTCGTTTCCAGCTTTTATGGAGATCAGCCAGGTATGTAAATACATACTAAGATCCAATCTGGACCAAGGAAAAAAAAATAAAAAAAAAACCACCACACAAAAATGGCCAGCTTTACTTTACCAAAAAAATAAAAAAGCATTTGTCAGAAAAAAAAAAAAAAAACAGCTTCCTTTTATATGCATTTCATTAATTCATTTAGCCCTTTCCCCAGTTCAGCTTTAAGCACACGTGCTGATTACAGGTTAATGAGAAGGGTCCTAATTGCTTATATTGAATTACTGCATTCTGCATATCATCCCAGCCATTGCCTCACTGAATGAGCCTCTACAGTTCACATAGGTGCGATGTGGGAACACTGCAAATCCACTGCGGGTTCCCTCATCGCACCTGACTCGCAAGGCAGTTCACACTGCCATATGCGAACTGCTAGGAGTGTCAATACAATAGGGCTGCAACTAAGGATTATTTTCATAATCGATTAGTTGGCAGATTATTATTTCGATTAATCGGATAATAACCTTTAAAAAAAAGTGTGGTGTATAATTTAGTTAATATGTAAAGTTTAAAAAATAGGAAATGTATTCTTAAATATCTCTATGCAGTAGTAAATGTAAATAACCAACTATATGGATAGGGAGCAAAATCTCTAATCCAATCTGAGAACAACAGACAGAAGAGATATACTGTATATACTATTAGAGGAGATGTACTGTATATATACTGTTAGAGGATATATACCATCTCTCCTCTAACAGTATATTAAAGGGTGAATCTGGTAAATATCAGACTCAGAGATCAAATTTTTTTTATTTAAAAAACAAACAATATCTTCCTTAAAAAAAAAAAAAGTAATTTTAAGAACGTTCGTTCAATTTTCTAATCGTTAGTGGGGTCAATTCAAAGTTCATTTTCAACCACAGTGATGGGAAAATTTGGAAATAGAAAACTTCTTGGTCAAAGGAATTTTCAGACAGTGTATGTGGTTTTTGTTCAGAAGTTACATTCATTTTAAAAACACTGTTAAAAATAAGTGAAAATTTCATGAACTGAAAAATTCTTTCATTCAGCGAATGTACAAAGATTTTTCGTATGAATATTCTCGTCCGAAAATTGATCCGTGTGGACAGCATAAGGCTCAGTACACACCTATGCAGTTTGCTTTTGATCGGTTTCTGCAGTGCTTTTTGCTGTGCGTTTTGATTTTTTGCGCACATGATTTTGCATTTTTTTGGACAATTTGTTGTTGGGCCGATTAAAAAACACAAATTGCTGCAAAAACGCATTACATGTTTTTCTGCAGCTTCTCCATTGAAGTATATTGAACCAAAAAAGCACCGTTTTGTGTTAAAAAAAAAAGTCCCTGACCCTTTCCAAATTTGCAGCGGCTGAAAAAAGCATAGTTACAGTAGCGATTATTTGCTCTTTTTGTATTATAAAAGGGCTCATTTTAGTTTTTTTTTAATCCTTTTATGTTACTGGCCGATTAATCGATTATGAAAATAGTAATCGATTAATTTAATAATCGATTAGTTGTTTCAGCCCTACAATACAATGTTAATGACACCCCCCTTTCAGTTTGCATATCGCAGTGCAGGGTGAACACCCATGCGATCCAATTCTGGTTCGGACCAAAAAAAGGATCCTGTGAGAGTTGGTCCAAATGCAATCCAATTTACACTGCAGTGCAATCACATGTGATCTTGCACAGCTCACCATTATGAACCCAGCCTAAATCAAAAACCATATTTTACATTCATTCTTCCTCAGACAACAAGTATATTTTAATCTGAAGGGCAAATGAATACAAAAGGCACTTAAATCTTCTACATTCAATAAATGCTTGTAAACAGTCACCTTCATAGTATAAATGAAGTAGCATGCATTGTATAAATTGTACTGCTTCTTGAATTTACACCTGCTGGCTGGATGGATTTCTGCATCCAATGCACCTTGCCAACAAATGCATTGCAGAACAACGCTTGGTGATGCAATAACTTGCATTGTGTTGCACTGCTGAATAGGCAACATGCACCTTTTATGGTGCACTTTTGTTATGCAACCCTATTGAAGAAATGGGCTGCCCTAATGCAACTTGCGTTAAACACATGTGCGTTAATGCAATGCAATATAGTGTGAATGGGCTCCTAGTCCCACTGAGGTGTCAATCATGTAGAGCAGAAAAATAAGCCCTTTGTGGTGGTGACCGATTCGTTCAGGAACCGTCATTCGGAAGGTACTGGAGCCATAGGGTTAGCATACCAGTCTGACTATATTTTAGAAAGAGGAGACAATGGCAGCCACCATATTTCTTTAAGGCTACATTCACTGAAAATGCCTGAAGAAAAATGCTAATTTCTCACTGTTCAGGCGTTTTCAATTGAAGTCTATGGAGACAGAAAAGCAGCTTATGTCGTTTTTGGAGCGTCAGGCATTTTGCTACAGGTGACAAAACTTTTAAATTTGAACAGGGCCATTGAAATGAATGAGATATTGCTTGTTGAGCATTTTTCAGCTCGATGCTCAAAAATGCTCAAGCGTGAACAGGGTCTTAATGACAGGGACCCTTTATAAAGGCACAGTATGGTGTACGATTTGAGTTATTACATTTATTTACCTTTTGATATGACAGTTACAACTCATTTACAAAAATCTGGAGTCAATGGAATGCCACTGAGGTTCTTATTAAAGTGGAGTTCCAGCCAAAAATACAACTAGGTCTTAAACAAAAAAAGGACAACAACGCCGCCCCCCCCCCCCCCCCCATTTTTTTCCATTTGTTTAGTACCTTTTGAAGTGTACAAATGTGTACTTCCGTCCTAATGCCGCTGCGGCGAGGTACGTTGATTCCACATCTGGATCGCCTGTGTGTCCCAGAAGATGACGGGGCCATTGAGAAAGCACAGCGTGACTCACGCATGCGCAGTAGGAAACCGGCTGTGAAGCCTGAAGGAGCCTTCCACTGCCTGTTTCCCCAAGTTGCAATGGGGGCGCCTGCACACAAGCCGATGGACGAATCAGCTGCAGGGAGCGACATCATGGGATCCCTGGGCTGGCAAGTGTCCCTATATCACATTTATTTTTTTAGAGGCTTTTTAGAGGCTGGAACTCGCTATCACAAAAAAAAAAAAAAAAAACAAACACACACACAACTGATCAGAATAGAACTTCCAGTCTCTGTTACTTAAGATATGTATCCATGACCTTAAAGCAGAGTTCCAGCCTGTAAAAAAATAAATGTCAGCAGCTACAAATACTGTAGCTGCTAACTTTTAATAGAAGAACACTTACCTGTCCAGGGATCCTGCGATGTCAGCACCCCAAGCTGATTCGTTCATCGGCTTTGGTGTAGGTGCCAGATTTGCAAGCAAGGGAAACCAGCATGCGCATGCACAAGTCGTGTTGCACTTTCTGAATGGTTCCGTCATCTTCTGGGACACACACAGGTCCCAGAAGGCAGCGGGGGAGGGGGGGGGGGGGGGTCGGGAGAGAGACACGACACAGATCGCTGCGTTGCGATCTTATCAGGAAGTGGGAGCGGGGACCTGTCAAAACCAGCCCCCCCCCCCCCCAAAAAAAGGCAAAATGTGGCAGTGGAGGGTGCGAACAAGTGGAGCGTCTCCTTTTGGGTGGAGCCCTGCTTTAATTGTCAACACTGTATGTAAAGAATACATTATCTATCAAACACACATCACTTGCACCAGTGAGAAAATCAGACCTCTGACACACTGAGCAGTCAGTATTCAGGCTCTGAAAAGCAAAAAAACAAAAAAGGCAGTTCCCTTTTTTTTTTTTGTATTCCCTATTTGGCTTAGTCCTCTACAATGCACCCTTTGGGAGTCGCTTTGTTTTCTTCAAGGATGTAGAGGGGACCCATCAATTGATTTCAATTTAACAGATGGTGTAAAAGGACAACGGACAGTAAAAGGAAATGTACATCCTCCTGCTCTTTCAACTAAAAACTACCCCACAGCCTGAAGTCAATAGCTAAACAGATGTGAGGAGATATCAAAAGAAGCATGGAACATGATCAGGACATTTCAGCCATGAAATCAGGTTTCTCTTCAGGAGTTTGAATGAGGATACACAAAATTAGTCTGATGTGTAAATGTTCAAAAGGACTATCCAAATAAGATCAAAATCAATTCAGCATTTCATATATTGTACATGTAAGCCTCGTACACACGATGAGATTATCTGACGAATGACAGTTCGCATTTTTCATTTTTGCATGCTAGTCTCCATATCAAAAATGAAGAGGTTACTAAAGTTACAAAAACTCTTGTATGACAGAACAACAACAAATAAAAAATCAGTAGTTATGTCATATTGTATTTTGTATTGTGTTTTCAGACAAAGACTGTACTGATTAAACGAAAATCGTATGATATGATATCACACAAGAAAAATGTTCCCTTTAAATAATATCGGATGAACGGTCGTGATCGGCTCTCAGAAGCTGTGTACTAACCATCAGATTATCGTACGATTGCTTTGAAAGCGGTATTTTTGTGTCAGATTTTCTGATCGTGTGTACGAGCCTTTAGAAGCAGGCACCTAGTCAATGGAATATTAATCAGTTATTCAGAACGCTGACCATAAACGTTACAATTCAACTTTAGGATCTGAATCCAAAATTTTATTGTACAGAGATTATACAATCAAATTGTATAATCTCACCTTGTATGGTGAGCTGGTGAAGGCTCTTCATGCAGCATACTGTCATTATTTGAATTTGTGAAAAAAAAAAAACAACACTAAAAAGGTCCCATCTTCCACTGCACTGGAGCACAAATTAGGTGACATTGCTCACTTATTGTCCATTGATATTTCCTCAGCCCCATAAGTAGGAGGTCCACAACGAGGTAAGAAAAGCCTGCAAGAAGCCTGTGCATTGCATCCATGATCCACTAATGGAAAGAGATAAAAGGGACAAAGACTAAGGGCTCATTTACACTAGCAAAGAATTCTGCTCTTCTGAAAAGCGATTCACATTTAGATTACTTTTCACAGGCGTTTGACAGGATGTGAGGAGGCAATAGGTCACATCCTCACTGCCCGTTTTAACCCCCCTAAATGTCGCACTACTGGGCTGCAACCACAGGCCTTGCACACAGCTGCTGCACAGCCCCATTCACTTGAACATGACAGGGGGTACAATTCCTGCTGCAAAGCATGGTGGCCGGGGTATGTGTACACCCCTAGCCTATGTCAATAAAGGGGAGTGGTTGAGGGCCAGTAAAAGCATGAGCTGTGTGGTTTTACAGCCTCCCAAATCTTAGGGTTCATTTACATTAACAACACCTTAAAGTACAGTATATATAAACCCAATCACTAAAATCTTTTATAGGCTTTAAAGGGGACCTGCATTCAAAAAGTGAATCTTTGCTATTACATACAGCATACCGCAGTGAAGGGGTGGAGGGTTAAAGCCCTAAACCTGCGCAAATGGTGAGAAGTATAAACAAACTGTAATGGTGAGAGCAGCCCCTTGTACTAAAACGTATGGGAGAAAAAAAAAAAAATTAGTTGGTGAATTAATTTGAACCACACTCTCTCAAGGCAAAAAAACTTAAAATGTACTATAAAAAGTGCTAGTGCATGAAAATTGCGTGACAATGTCAGCAAATGATTTCATATAAACCAAAAAATAAACGTCCATAAATAACAAAATCTAGCGAATGTCCAAAATAAATTCAATTCTGTGCATGTGAATCTTCTGAATTCTGGTGAACGATAAGGAGTGATTGTAAATCTTCCACCACCATCACCTGCCACACATCCTACTCATGACACCCATTACAGGTAGTCAAAAGCGCTGAAAATATTATGCCAATAGGAGGATGCTCCCGACCTCAACACCAGTCCGACAGACGTCCAATCATCAGTGGAGAAATGAAAGGAAGGAGAGGACTCCCATAGTGAAGTATATCAGGATTTATTTCAAAAATGTAAAAGTAAGTGTCCATCACAGCCAAACGTCCATGTGTGGAGGAACGCCGCTTGCGCTTCAGCTGCGTTACAAGGGGCGGAAGTGACGCATCACCCTCAAGGAACCCTAAGGGCATAATCTTTTCAGCGCTTTTGACATTCACTAGATTTTTTTATTTATGGACATGTATTTTTTGGTTTATATGAAATAGTTTGCTGCCATTGTCGGACATGCACTTTTCATACACTAGCATACCGCACTGTGTCCTGGGTTCGAGCCGAGACTTCCTGTCTTATGCCCAGAACACAGTAGAGCAGGGATATGCAATTAGCGGACCTCCAGCTGTTGCAAAACTACAAGTCCCATCATGCCTCTGCCTCCTGAGTGTCATGCTTGTCGCTGTCAGAGTCCTGCTATGCCTCATGGGACTTGTAGTTCTACAACAGCTGGAGATCCGCTAATTGCATATCCCTGCAGTAGAGTATCACAGTGGCATTCAGCCATTCTGAGTAAGCAATGTATTTTATCAATGTGTACAAAGCTTCCTCTGATTGGGTGAGTCAGAGGTTGTGACATCATCAGCCCACCTCTCTGACTCAGCCAATCAGAGGAAGCTTTTTAGTCATTGATAGAATACATTGCTTTCTCTGAATCACTGAGCACTGCTGTGATAGACTCCATTTTCTGGGTAGGAGACTGGAAGTTTCGGCTTGGACCCGGAACACCGTCCAGTATGCTTGCACAACTATCAACCTCACACGTTAGTGAGAGACATGGTTAGTTTGGCCCAAATGAACTACAATGAATGATGTAAAGTACATGTAAAGATGGATTTCAGCTTTAAGTTCATCTAAAGGCAACAAGTTGCCTTGCTGTTATGGTGGCCATATACAGTTTGAATTTCACCCAATTCCTGTTAAATCATCTATAATTCAAGCCATAGTGGCCCTGTCAGCACTCTCCACTCTTTGAGAGTTCTGGCCCACTTAAGTTGCATGAGATTTGGAGTATTTAGTGAAGTCACTACTCTGCTACTCACCATTTTTCAGACTGGAGAAGAAGCTGCACCTAAGGACCTGCGGTCAAGCATATCCCTGCTTCTGGTGCATTCATTCTGTGAATTTGTGCTAATTTTTGCTTGAAAATATCTTAAAATATATGGTTCCTCCTCCAGTGTTCAGAGTCGGTATAGCTGAGTAACAGCCACACCCTCTAAAGAAGTGTCATCACAAAGACTTGTATTGCAGAGAAGAGAGGGTAGGTGTCTGATCAGGTGCTGATTACTGATAACAATAGGTGCTCTTGGACTGCAGATTCATATAGACACCCTGCACAGCTGTTACAACAAGAAAGAGAAGGTAAAGCTGGCCATACACATTTATTTTTTTCTCGTTCAGCAGAGATGGATGAATCCACTGCTGCAGATGTTGTATTTTGACAGCCAGCCGACTGTCAAAATACCCTAAAGCCAGCCATAGACAGTGATTTTCTTTCCTGCACCCTCAATTCCCCCATCAACATAAACGCTGTTGACAGGGGAATCCCTCCCGCACAGCCATTGTGTTTGGCTTCCCCCGCGCCCCAACTTCTGTCCAACTGGATTGTTAGGGGGAAAAAAAAAAAAAAAAAATTCTCGATTAACCAGCTGCGGACACTGATCAGTCTATTCTATCAGTGGAGAGTCCTGCTGACAAAAATATCACTGCAGAGTTTAAAAGACAACATACCCACAACTCCAAAAACCTAATGTCTGCACCTCACTACAACTGATAACTCATGCCTTTAAAAACGTGGGTCTCCAAAGTTTTCAGTACGAGGGCCACATCGTATACTTTACAAATATACCCAAGCCAGAAAAAAAATCCCTATCAGTGGCCCCCTTACATCAGGGTCCCCCCTTATATAGATGAGGGTCCCCCATAAGACTCCCCCTCCTGACCTCAGGGTCCCCCATCAGAATCCCCCTTCATATCTAAAAAGGTTTAAAATGCTGTGGCCAATCAAATTTAATTTCTACCTTGCATAGATTTTACAAGAAAATATTGCTCTAAAACGGTCACGTGAACCAAATGATTCTAATCAAAGTGTGATCTGACTAAAAGGAATGTACCAGATCAGCATTAACTACCAGAATGAAGAATGGGCAGGTTGAAATCATAATCACGGTTACACAAGCGGTGTGTCAGAAATTCAGCCTCTCATTGCACATCATAACACGTAGCTTTCCATCATCAAGCTGTGATGCGAGAGACCACCTATGCCTGATGACATCACCGCACACTGCCTGATGACATCACATAGCAAAAGGTTCAAAACGTCAGGATTTTTGTCAAATTACAATATTTGAAGGCCCAATATTATTAAACTTCAACAAGATGAGAAAATGTCCTTGATCAAGAATTCTGCTGCACCCTCTGGTAGCGTATAAAAATCTTCTTATATAAAAGAAGGAGTATTTAAAGTACAGCACTACCCCAAAAAATTTCCTACCGTAAATCAAATGGTGCTAGATTGTACCTGCAGCACCCCAAAGCTCACTCGTTGTCTATTGAAGTATCCCCACTTCAGGGGTACGGGAAGAAGAAAAGCATCCTCTCTATGCTCCACAAGGCAGTGCTCAGTACCTGAACAGCCAAGGCCCAAAATACTTTCATATATGGATAGGATCCTCCAGAGGATTTCTACAAAGCTTCACGTACAATCCGACAGTGTTTTTTTTTTTTCTTGCTGCTTACATTACAGTTGCACTTTTGAAGACTTGCTGATGGCAGAAACTTGGTGTAGCAATCACTTTTCATGCATGGCACAAAATACAAAGATCCGAATTTAAAGATGGAGTATATTCTGATTACAGGTTTTTCCTTTCTCCCTTCATCAACATGGTAATGATTCATTTAAAATAAAAACCCATTTTTGATACAAACCTTGTCCAAACCCAGCGAGGTTATTTCTGGGTCTTTGTGCTTCTATATGCAATGCAGTTAGATCATGGATGTTGGGAGGGCTGGCAGTGTGTTCTAGATAGCTTCCTCAAAACATCACAGCACCCTGCCTCAGTACTCCTCTCAATGGCAGTGGGGTGGCTGTCGGGAGGCGTTATGCCAAAATCAATATACCTTGATGGGTAGTCCTCAGTCTGAAAGTGTTGCAATTTCCATGCAGACTACCCTACATAACACCCATATATGACACCGAGCCTCTATGAAGGGCTGGCCAGGGACCGTCAGGCTGGGGAGAAAAAGACCAGATTATGCTGAAGTCCACCAGCCAGGAAATGAGGCAGGCTCTGCAGTTTCTAATGCACACTGTGAGAAGCTCACCGTGTGCAGTGAAATCAGAGTAAGCAATTTCAGTACAGGACAACTGTGCAAAAATGAAGGTGAGCAAGTGGTTACAATAAACTTGATTTTTTTTTTTTTCCAGACAGCGGCCAGCTGTAGAGCTTCCCGATCACTTTTACTCCACTCTGAATCACACCACGCCTACCATCATTTTATTCTACAGGGTTTCTGCTTTCAGAAAACATAAAAAAACTGTTTGGGTTTTAAATAGTTAATACAATTCTCCCGCAGCACATTCATAATAACGAATGCACCATTAAAAATAAAGAATTCTAGGCAGAATTAAGCAATTCTCACAAAGGCGGCCACTCCTTAGGATCCGTTGATTTTCCCATAATATTTTATCAGAGTTGTGTGAGAATATGTCCACACCTAATAGGACACAAGGCCAGGGTGGGCTGAACAGACTTCTAGTAGAACAGAAAAAAAATAATAAAAAAGTTATCATTTCAAGATGTTCTCTTTTCTTTAGGGTTATAGATCAGGCATGAGATTTCACATCACTACAGTAACATTCTGAGGAAAAAAAAAAAGGCATAATGAGCATCCTTGTACTTCAAAAACATATACCTTAGATGTCATGAACAATGCTTCAGCACATACACGCAAGCCACCCTAAGGGCCTTAACAAAGATAAATCCAATTAGCCAGACAGCCAATGCTTGTTTAAAAAGAACATTACATTACAAACATCAGATTGGGGAGACTTTTTTTTTTTTTACTAATAATGGCAATTGAAACATGCTTAACTTTTTTTAAAAGTGTACCTGTCTTGCTGCCAATCTTCACTAGATTGAAAAACTAAGCTTGTTGAAGAATTGTCTTCCAACACCTTTCCACTAGCCATTGTGATTCCCTCTGCCAGCTCCTATGTCACCGATGTATCCTGTAATGACACTGGGTACGGAGGAAGGAGTCACCGAGCACAGCAGGGGACAGGCATCTGACCTTCCCGGAAGTGTCGGAGGCTGAAGATTCTTCAACCTTAGCGCTTCAAGATTGTTTTTATTCTTTATTTAATGAAAAGGCACAGGGAATACAGACTGCTTTAACAACGTTAGTGCAGCTCTTCAAAATTGAAGATTGGTGGTATGAAAAGTAATAAAGTGTTTGTAACCAAAAAAAAAAAAAAAAGATAGGAGCATCGATTGCCTTATAGCAGATTAAAGAGCACAGTCCTTGTGTTGTCTAACCTGCCCCTCTTTGAACTTAAAAAACTTGGCTGATCCTGCCACTTCCTGTGTCCCCCTGAGTAGAGCTGCACGATTCTGGCTAAAATGAGAATCACGATTTTTTTGCTTAGAGGATAGATCACGATTCTCTCACGATTCTCGCGGCGTAACATCATCTTTCACATTAAAACAAAAAAAATTGCGCTAACTTTACTTTTTTTTTTTTTTTTTTGTTATTTATTAAAGTATATTTTTTCCCAAAAAATTGCATTTGAAAGACCGCTGGGCAAATACAGTGTGGCATAAAATATTGCAGCAATTTCCATTTTATTCCCTAGGGTCTCTGCTAACAAAAAAAAAAATTATATATATATATATATATATATATATATATATCAAAAAATTGATTTTAACTTAAGAAAGAAGTGTCAGAAAAAGATTTAGACTTTAAGTGGTTAAACTTTCAGCATTTACACATTGTTTAAAGCTTGGCAGATTGCCCAGGTTATTTGTTTACACAGAGAAGTTTATCCTTTTGATCTAAGAAGGAAGTTAAATACAATGTTTCAAGTTCTAAACTTGGCAGACTGCCTGGATGTTTTCTTTTGACAGCTGAGTGAGCAGATAATCTCTCCACTTGTTTATATGAAAGAATCGTCAAACTCAGCAGGAGAGATCGTCAGGGGAGGTGAATCGAGATCACGATTTTTTTAACGATTAATTGTGCAGCTCTACCCCTGAGCTGACCATGATAATCAGGGCTGCTGAGCCCTGACTACAAAGGTCAGCTGCTGTGCCTCCATCGTCCGTTCTCTCCTCTGTCCTCCTCACCCCCTCCCTTCCTGCCCATTAGCTCCCTTGTATGTGTCTCTGTCTCCAACCCCCCCCCCCCCCCCCCCCCGTCGCTATTCGTATTCAAGAAAAAAACCCTTTGCAAAACATCCTGGCAGCCCCGCTCCTTTATCCGGCGATAACTCACTCTGTATGTGTTTGTTTAAAATGATACCTTTTTCCAGTTATCTTCAGGCTGGGCACACGACTCCCGGCCGCTCTGCTACTATGATCCAGGGCTATAGTGGGGGTGCTGAGCGGCCAGCACAGCGGTCACATGACTCCCGACCGACATCAGAGGGAGATCTTGGCTCCTCCCGCTGTAGCCCTGGACCGTAGTAGCAGAGTGGCTGGGAGTCACGTGACCGGCCTAAGGGTAACTGGAAAAAGGTTTTTAGAGGCATCTTTTTTTAAGCACTTACAGGAGTGTGTTATTGTTAATAAAGGAGAGGGGCTGCCAGTGAAAGGCTCTTTTAGGGTTACAACCACTTTAAACCTTTTTTTTACAGGGTGCACATTTATACAGCAATTTACATATTCTGTACACTTGGGGCAGCTTCACACATGGACCGAGTATCTGTGTGAGTCCTTGTTACTCAGTGTAGTGCAATTCTCAGCCAATTCATTGGAATGGGTTGAAATCACACAAAAAGTAGTGCATGCATCATTTTTCAAAAATGCACTGCACCAAATTACATGGTACCATGTGATCTGGTGCAGGTAAACGCACTGTGTTTGGGAACTGTATTTGGGATGTTAGAAATATATTGATACCCGCAGTAGATCGCACACGGTGCGGGAAATGTACATGGAACGTGAGTTTCCTGCACCGTGTTCTGATGTGAAGGAGCCCTCCCTTCAGTCCCTGCCTTTATAGTCTAAGGTCCCTACTATACATGCATACATACTAGGGCCAATTTAGATGGGAGGCAATTAATCTACCAACAAGTCTTTGGATTGTGGGACCAAACTGAAGTGCCCAAAAGGAAACTCACAAGTGCAAGGAGGACATGTAAACTCCATCCAGATAGTGTTGTGACTGGGATTCAAACCAATGACCCTAGAGCTGTAAGGCCCCTTTCAGATGGGTAGACTCTGGCAGCGGACCCGCCTGCTCAATGGGGAATCTGTCTGCTGATCCCCGCCAAGTAGGATGATACCAATTACCAATAAATATAGATGATTTAGCACTGTCTGATAATCTGTGCAAAAGTTGCTAAAAAATGCGCAAAAAAAAGCGCTAAATATGCTGTGCAAAATTGCTAGGTGCACAGATTATCGCACAGTGCTAAATCATCTACATTTATTTATAGTATGAGCATTCATTGGCATTGATTTGAGCACAAGCTCATATTTGCACAGTCGCATTTTTTAGCAATTTTTGCACAGATTATCGCACAGTGCTAAATCATCTATGTTTATAATATTATGTTGCGCTGATCACTTATTTATTTTTTACCAATCTAGTGCACTCATACACTTTAGATCTAGCTGCAATTTATCAGAGTACTATATTATACATTCAATTTGATAGCGCAAAGGACCTTACTTACATTTATTTTTACCAATTACCGATACCTATTTTTAGTGTCATGTGACAGTTCTTTTAGGGCTCGTTCACACCATACATGCATGAAAACTGCACAGATTTCACATCAGTTTTCATGTAGGTTTCAGTGAGTTTTTACAGCCTCTGCATTGGAACTGCCCCTGAACAAAATCACACTGCAAAGCGGCCCGTACATATATGAACCGACTATTTGCCTGAGTACAAGTACTCAGGCAAAATGCTTAGTATCAGCGCTGATATTGGTATTGGTGCAAGGCAGCTTACAGGGTATGCCAAAAGCTTTGCCTAATCTAATCACCTGAAGGCAGCAGCCCAAAAACCCAGGCCTATGAATATCCAGAGATGAATAACTAAAATGTCTTGCGAGCTACCAGAACCAGTATAAAATAAAAATCTAAAATTGATGATATATATCATTTTCAGCTGCTGACACTGTGCACAGTCCCATATAATTGTGCAACATAAACCTTATAAATCAAAGTACCACGCTAAATACTGATGAACATACAAATGAAAAAATAAACTTGTTTGCAAATAAGTGTTACAAAAATGCGTGTAGCATACATGCAAATAAGGGCTAAAGTAACAATCAATACGTCCATTGTGAGTAAATCAATAATGGTAAATCATTCCATGTGTCATGTGCAATAATTATCCAGCCTGTGTCCTGTACAATTAGGATACTATCTTTCCAATGACCTGAAGAATTTACAATTAAAAAAAAAAAAAACTGATCAGGAAATCTGTGTCCATTGTATCCAATTTAATGCTAAAATATGCACAACGTGTAGATTTACAGAACCTGGCTTATTAATGCAGATCTTTGTACCAGATCTTACTACCTCAGGCTATGTTGCTTAGATCTGATATGTGAAGTACCTTTGAGCAAAATAAATGTATTTTCTCTAAGAGGTATAATAAAAAGATATAGCAGCCAAGTTCAAGGTTTTAATGCAGAGGCATTATACCATGCAGCATTCATGACTAGACACCAGCTGCTGCTGCCACTGATCAGGTATATAGACAATGCAGAGGTACAGGACACAGCTGTAACCCCCCTTGGTGTAAGCAGAATGTGTAATGCAGTGGAACGACACTAAACCAATCTCGGCACCAACTGGATAGAGTGCTCATATTTCAGAAGTGAAGCATAACAAAAAGAAACAATGCCAGCTAATGGATTTCTGTACTAATGGATTTAGAACACTAAAGAAACACGTTGAGATGGCAAACATGTAACAAGTACATAAAATAGAAAGTCACAATACCCTAATGAAGGGGTTTAAAAAATAAAAAAACACTGTACCTAAACCGTGATAAGAGATGAAACATGTGATTGAAAGCAAGGAAGAAAATTGCTATTCAACTGTTCATAGTCTGCATTCCAAGAGTGTTATTTACAGGACACAATCCTTCAACTGCAATTGTTAAGAAAACCCAAAAGTGTCTGCCTAGATATATTACATTTCTGAGGATAATCAAGACATTCTTGGACCACGTCTGAGGCTCGGTTCACACTGGTGCGATTCAGGAACCATGCAATTTTTGTATCAATACATTTTTGTACTCGCGCTGTAGAGCGTTTCTATATGGAGCCCCTCTGAGAACCTTTACTGAGCTCAGGTTCCACTTTTCTGTATCCAGGGTTCCCTCATCACACCTGACTCGCATGGAGTGTCAATACAAAGTTAACGACATCCCCCAGATCGGTTCACATATTGCACTGCGAATTGTCAGTTCGGACATGAATTGGATCGCATAGGTGTGAACACCCATTCGATCCGATTCTGGTGCGGACCAAAAAAAAAAAAAAGGGTCCTCTGCGAGTTTGGTCCGAATGCGATGCAAATTCAGCCATACTATCTTTATGGCTGAAATCGCATCACACATAGATCGCTTGTGCGATGCACAACTGCAGTGAGGTGCGAATCGCATGCAATAATCGCACCAGTGCGAACCGGGTCACTTATCCCACCTTTAGATTAGAGAATGAAAAGAAATGTGGAGATGGGGTAAAAAGAAATGATAGCAGAAAAATGCAAGGTAGTTGTCAAAGCAAAGACACTTGGGATAGCAATACAAAAAGATACTTGTTGTCTAAAGTGTACCACTAAGGCCTGATTCACACCTATGCGCTTTTCAGTTTTGCAGAAACGTGCTTTACATGATTTCTTATAGGTCACATTCACATCTCTGCGTTTTAAATCTGTGCGTTTTTTTTGTTTGTTTTTTTTTAAAGGGTCAGGGACTTTTCCCCCCACAGCAGGTTGTGTTTTTTGGTACTATAGACTTCAATGGAAACGCAGTGGAAATAAAAAAAATTCAGTGCTTGCGTTTTTAATGCGTTTCTGCTGCATGACAAAAGACACCTCCCAAAAACACAAAATGCATAAAATAAAAAAAAAAAAAAAATGCATGTGGAAATGCAAAACGCACAGCATTAAATTTCAGATGCCATTCATTTTAATGGCACTTAAAAATGCAGTGCAGTTCTGGCATGATAAATCGTGCTGCAATCGCGGCAAACTGCTATGCGCAAAGCTTGTTGCCGGAAAGAAGCTCCCAATCCCTTTTTTGTGCAACAAGCTTTGTGTAATGTGGTTTGCGGCAATTTATTTACTGCACTGCGCTTTTAGGTGCCATTAAAACGAATGGCACCTAAAATTGCATTGTTTGATTTGTGATTTTAGCAGAGCGTTTTGAAGGCGCAAACATAATGGCGGCGATTCAAAAGGCCCAGGCGTGAATGCAACCTAAAACTTTTTGGATTGCAAAGGGGAAAAGGTTAGAAAAGCAGGTCAAGTTTTTCTTACTGTCTGTGTCTCCTCTGGGGAGATTTGCTCATCTCAATTACATGTGTGTGTAATAAGTGGTTGAGCCACTACCGGTTATTTTACTACCAGTTGCAATCAGCAGGATGAACTGTTGCCAGATGCAATCCATTTAATTGATTGAGGTCACCCTGCAGCCGTGTTTAATGCCGGTTGTTGCCATGTGGTGCTGCCAATTTTCAAAATTTAAAACAGGCATCCGGGAGGCGACATATCATCTCCGAGCCGCCTGTCAAACTAAAAAGTGATCTACCGCTGTTGCTTTACAGAGGGGTGGCAATGGGGGCTGCAAGTGTATACAAGCCCTGTTTGTCACGATGGCAGAAAGCGATAGGAAATCCAAAATGTTAAAGATGTCACAAGTAGTGAGAGGATATCCTTTAATTGGGACAACTATCTAAAAATGGCCATAGATGAAATGTTGGACATTTCCTGCTGAATAGGTGGAAGTTTATCCTGTAGGTGACCTTGTCAGCACTTCCCGGCCCCCCCAAAAAAACCCTTTGATCTGAAGATTGAGGAATTGAGGAGCCATGTTGAAAAGTGTCAGCTGAACAGTGACTGCAGCCAATCACTGCTCAGGCATTCTGACAGGTGCAAGTGTCGGCTGTCAGAATACAACAGCCAGCAGGGGACATTCGTTCATCCATGCCGTTTGTCATCAACAGAAGAATCTGATGCTTTTAATTTGTTTAGCTTGCAGACTAAACAAAATAAATCTCTGCATGTATGGACCATTTAAAAAGAGGACTTCCCTTCACTGTAGAGACTCCTAACCTTCATTCCCTACTCAAAAATCATAACAAAAGGTTTATATTAATAAAGAGGAAAGACCAATACAAAAGGCCTGATGTCAAGAAATGATAGATTGAAGAACTTGTTTTCAAATAACAAAGAGAAAAACAACAGTGCCATCATGTAATGGCCGAATTTTGAACTATAAAATTGTTTAATGGACATAAATGAATCAGTTTTTCATCCGTTTTGTCACATATGGGTAGTGCGAACAGTTACATTTTTAATGGGCTAGAAACACATTGATCTTTCAATCTATCCTTCATTCGGCAGAAGTTTCCAATCTGTTCCTTTGATTTTTTTGGCTCTGAAAAGTCAAAAATGATTTTTTCTATTTGTGCCCCATTAACTGGACGAAAAACAAACGAACAGTCCAAATGACAGATTTTCAAACGATTTTTCATCTAGTGTATGGGGACTAGGGATGAGCTTCGAGTTCGAGTCGAACTCATGTTCTACTCGAACATTGGCTGTTCGCAAGTTCGCCGAACAGCGAACAATTTGGGGTGTTCGCGGCAAATTCGAATGCCGCGGAACACCCTTTAAAAGTCTATGGGAGAAATCAAAAGTGCTAATTTTAAAGGCTAATATGCAAGTTATTGTCAATAAAAGTGTTTGGGGACCTGGGTCCTGCCCCAGGGGACATGGATCAATGCAAAAAAAAGTTTTAAAAACGGCCGTTTTTTCAGGAGCAGTGATTTTATTAATGCTTAAAGTCAAACAATAAAAGTGTAATATCCCTTTAAATTTCGTACCTGGGGGGTGTCTATAGTATGCCTGTAAAGGGGCGCATGTTTCCTGTGTTTAGAACAGTCTGACAGCAAAATGACATTTGGAAGGAAAAAACTCATTTAAAACTACCCGCGGCTATTGCATTGCCGACAATACACATAGAAGTTCATTGATAAAAACGGCATGGGAATTCCCCACAGGGCAACCCCGAACCAAAATAATAAAAAAAAATGATGTGGGGGTCCCCCTAAATTCCATACAAGGCCCTTCAGGTCTGGTATGGATATTAAGGGGAACCCCAGCCAAAATTTAAAAAAAAAATTGACGTGGGGTTCCCCCTAAATTCCATACCAGACCCTTCAGGTCTGGTATGGATTTTAAGGGGAACCCCGCGCCAAAAAAAAAAAAAAAAAAACGGCGTGGGGTCCCCCTAAAAATCCATACCAGACCCTTATCCGAGCACGCAACCTGGCAGGCCGCAGGAAAAGAGGGGGGGACGAGAGTGCGGCCCCCCCCCCTCCTGAACCGTACCAGGCCACATGCCCTCAACATTGGGAGGGTGCTTTGGGGTAGCCCCCCCAAAACACCTTGTCCCCATGTTGATGAAGACAAGGGCCTCATCCCCACAACCGTGGCCGGTGGTTGTGGGGGTCTGCGGGCGGGGGGGCTTATCGGAATCTGGAAGCCCCCTTTAACAAGGGGACCCCCAGATCCCGGCCCCCCCCCCTGTGTGAAATGGTAAGGGGGTACTTACCCCTACCATTTCACTAAAAAACTGTCAAAAATGTTAAAAATGACAAGAGACAGTTTTTGACAATTCCTTTATTTAAATGCTTCTTCTTTCTTCCTTCATCTTCTTCTTCTTCTGGTTCTTCTGGCTCTTCTGGTTCTTCCTCCGGCGTTCTCGTCCAGCATCTCCTCCGCGGCGTCTTCTATCTTCTTCTCCTCGGGCCGCTCCGCACCCATGGCATGAGGGGGGAGGCTCCCGCTCTTCTCTTCATCTTCATCTTCTTCTTCATCTTCTTCTTCTCTTCTTCATCTCTTCTTCATCTCTTCTTCCTTCTTCATTTCTTCTGCGGGCCGCTCCGCATCCATGCATGGAGGGAGGCTCCCGCTGTGTGACGGCGTCTCTTCGTCTGACGGTTCTTAAATAACGGGGGGCGGGGCCATCCGGTGACCCCGCCCCCCTCTGACGCACGGTGAATTGACGGGACTTCCCTGTGACGTCACGGGGAATGCCACAGGGAAGTCCCGTCATGTCCCGTGCGTCAGAGGGGGGCGGGGTCACCGGGTGGCCCCGCCCCCCGTTATTTAAGAACCGTCAGACGAAGAGACGCCGTCACACAGCGGGAGCCTCCCTCCATGCATGGATGCGGAGCGGCCCGCAGAAGAAATGAAGAAGGAAGAAGAGATGAAGAAGAGATGAAGAAGAGAAGAAGAAGAAGAAGAAGATGAAGATGAAGAGAAGAGCGGGAGCCTCCCCCCTCATGCCATGGGTGCGGAGCGGCCCGAGGAGAAGAAGATAGAAGACGCCGCGGAGGAGATGCTGGACGAGAACGCCGGAGGAAGAACCAGAAGAGCCAGAAGAACCAGAAGAAGAAGAAGATGAAGGAAGAAAGAAGAAGCATTTAAATAAAGGAATTGTCAAAAACTGTCTCTTGTCATTTTTAACATTTTTGACAGTTTTTTAGTGAAATGGTAGGGGTAAGTACCCCCTTACCATTTCACACAGGGGGGGGGGCCGGGATCTGGGGGTCCCCTTGTTAAAGGGGGCTTCCAGATTCCGATAAGCCCCCCGCCCGCAGACCCCCACAACCACCGGCCACGGTTGTGGGGATGAGGCCCTTGTCTTCACCAACATGGGGACAAAGCACCCTCCCAATGTTGAGGGCATGTGGCCTGGTATGGTTCAGGAGGGGGGGGGGGGGCGCACTCTCGTCCCCCCCTCTTTTCCTGCGGCCTGCCAGGTTGCGTGCTCGGATAAGGGTCTGGTATGGATTTTTAGGGGGACCCCACGCCGTTTTTTTTTTTTGGGCGCGGGGTTCCCCTTAAAATCCATACCAGACCTGAAGGGTCTGGTATGGAATTTAGGGGGAACCCCACGTCAATTTTTTTTTTAAATTTTGGCTGGGGTTCCCCTTAATATCCATACCAGACCTGAAGGGCCTTGTATGGAATTTAGGGGGACTCCCACATCATTTTTTTTTTTTTATTTTGGTTCGGGGTTGCCCTGTGGGGAATTCCCATGCCGTTTTTATCAATGAACTTCTATGTGTATTGTCGGGCTGTCGGCAATGCAATAGCCGCGGTAGTTTTAAATGAGTTTTTTCCTTCAAAATGTCATTTTGCTGTCAGACTGTTCTAAACACGGGAAACATGCGCCCCTTTACAGGCATACTATAGACACCCCCCAGGTACGAAATTTAAAGGGATATTACACTTTTATTGTTGGACTTTAAGCATTATTAAAATCACTGCTCCTGAAAAAACGGCCGTTTTTAAAACTTTTTTTTGCATTGATCCATGTCCCCTGGGGCAGGACCCAGGTCCCCAAACACTTTTATTGACAATAACTTGCATATTAGCCTTTAAAATTAGCACTTTTGATTATTCATGTTCGTGTCCCATAGACTTTAACGGTGTTCGCGTGTTCGAACGAATTTTTTTCCTGTTCGCATGTTCTGGTGCGAACCGAACAGGGGGGTGTTCGGCTCATCCCTAATGGGGACCATAAGCTGGAGAAACACATGGGAGAAGTCTATGTAATGCCGCGTACACACGGTCGGACTTTTCGGCTACAAAAGTCCAACAGCACGTTCGACAGACTTTCAGCGGACTTTCTAACGAACGGACTTGCCTATATACGATCACACAAAAGTCCGACGGATTCGTACGTGATGACGTACACCAGACTAAAATAAGGTGTAGTAGCCAGTAGCCAATAGCTACTGGCTATTAATAGCTAATAAGCCAGTAGCCAATAGCTGCCCTAGCGTGGGTTTTTGTCCATCAGACTAGCATACAGACGAGTGGATTTCTGGGTCCGGCGTAGTTACGATGCAAAGATTTGAAGCACGTTTCAAATCTAAAGTCCGTCAGATTTGCGGCTGGAAAAGTCCGCTGAAAGTCCGGGGAAGCCCACAAACGATCGGATTGTCCGCCGGATTTGGTCCGTCGGACTTTTGTAGACGAAAAGTCCGACCGTGTGTACGCGGCATAAGAGATTGGGACTTAAGGCGGGTTATAGGTGATCATCTGACAAACAAATGGATGTAACTACACCTGATATAGGTTTGTGGTGATTTGCCCTATTGTTGCTACTGCCGGAAAACAGAAATAAGCTTACTGGTGGGGCCGGTACCTGGTGTCCGTGTGTGGGACTGTTGGGGGTCATTCACATATAGCTATTATTACTACCACTGCTGAACCTGACCTGTTCATAGGAGGAACCCTGCTGTTGCAGCATGGCTGTTCAGCCATTTAGGGGTTAAACAAGCAGCAAGGAAGCAACATATTGGCTCCAATTCACCTGTCAACCACCCTCTGCTTT
The DNA here is from genome assembly GCA_037952835.1 of Lithobates septentrionalis. NCBI lineage: Eukaryota > Metazoa > Chordata > Amphibia > Anura > Ranidae > Lithobates > Lithobates septentrionalis. Next base: position 2,272,176 of record JBBDGP010001051.1, read on the forward strand.
TCAGAGGGGTGACAAGGGCTACCATATGTTTAAGTGACCCCTTAATGGGCTTTTGGCAATGTCATTTTACTGTTCGTGTACAAAGGCTGCCGATGCTGATCTCTCCTTATCAAAACTGTAAGCTACTTGGCTTTCCTTAGCTTAAACATTTTAGTAATTGTAAAACCAATTTTGAAATTCCCTGGGGACTAGTGTCGCTTACTGGACTTCCATCACTGTATATCTGGGCTAGTCCACCACAGCTCCCGGGGGCTGATGTTTCTTCGGTCGGCCTCCGGCCTTCCATGGCTATGCCCAAACTCATAGGAATATTTGTAAGTAGTTCTAGGGGGGGGGGGGGGAGGAGATCGGGTTACCCCCCCCCCCTCTCCCTTCACATAGACCTATTATATAATTTCTTTTTTAATATATATGTTTTAATATTTATAGACACCTACCTCGTACCTGCTCCTGAAGAGTGGCAGTCGCCACGAAACGCGTCGAGCCAATAGATGCCCTTTCGTTTTTACTACATTACTGCCATTAACTACCTTATATATCAATTGGATTGTACCAACTAATCAGGGCTACAGCTATTTATCATGGAGACAGACTTTAATGAATTTGGTCATTGTCGCCAGACACAGCAGTGTACGTGGAGCAGTGTAACAGCTTCGATCTAAGATAAGTATTTCATAATGAGCTAGGATGCTAAGCATCCTAGCTCATTATGCCTTTGTCTTGCAGGTTGCTTTTTTTTTTTGAGTTTACAACCACTTTTAAAAAGAGAAGTAAAGAAGATGAGGAGCACAGACTCCATGGCAAAGTACAAAGAGAAAGAAAAAAGGAGTGTGGCTGAGATACGTGATCTGCTAGCTGTAGGAATGAACCAACACTAGGTGGTTGGACACAAACTACAGTAAGTGATCATAGGTCACACACACCTTATGAATGAAGAGTATCAGGGAAAAAAAAAAAACCCACAGAACACAGGGCAATTTCCAGAATACAATACTACATTCACATCATGTTGAAGTGACAGTAAACTATATGCTTACCCTCCAAAAATAATCAGTACACATCCACTTCTCTGTAATCTATTTTCAATTAAACTATTTCTGACTGTCTTTTAGCCTCCTGATAACATCCTCCATGAGTTCTCAGACATCTCCTTCTCCCCCTTACTTCTGTTTGTTTGGAATGAACAGTGCCTTTTAGTTGCGGTCATGTGCACTGCTCTATGCATACACTACAACTCCCATAGGCCCTAGTTCATCTCCGGTGTCAGCAAGAGAGGGTGACTATGTTCCAACATACAGTGGGACTATGAAGAACAAAACGTAGCCACCATTTAGGCTCAGTTCACACTGCTGCGACTTAGGAGACCACAAATTACATGACGACATGTGAAATCCCACGTTAGTCAATAAGAGCAGTCTTATTAGCACTACTGAAGTCCCTCCGACTTTAGAAAAAAAAGGTTCCTGTACTACTTCAAGGTGACTTCTATCTGACTTGTGCCCATAAACTTTAATGGAAGCTGCCTCCAATTCGGATCCTCATCTATATTGATGTGATTTGAATCCAACATTACAAGAAGATTACCCAGGCATTCCCTGAAAGTTGCCAGGAAGTCGCCTGGCAGTCACACCGTAAGTCGCAGTAGTGTGAACCAAGCCTTAAAGTGACACTAAAAAAAAGGTAATTTTTTTTTTTTTTAAATAACAAAACATGTCATACTTACCTCCACTGTGCAGCTCGTTTTGCACTCAGTGGCCCCGATCCTGGTCTTCTGGGGTCCCTCGGTGGCTGTCTTGTCTCCTCCCCACATTAGATAACCCCCTGGGAGAAGCGCTCTCCCGTGTGGGTGGGTCAATTACCTTACCGCCCGAGTCCAGCATTCGGCATCCATAGACGCCAAATGCAGGACTCGGCCCCGCCCCCCTGGCGGCTGCGTCTTTGGATTTGATTGACAGCAGCAGGAGCCAATGGCTGCACTGCTATCAATCTATCCAATCAACAGCTGAGAACCCCCTAGCAGACAGAAGGCTCGTCTCCGTGGGACAAGTGGGGGGGGGGGGGAATAAAGGAAGGAGATTGGATGAGGCTGAGAGCAACAGGAGGTACTTTTTTGAGCAAAGAATAAATACTTGAATATTTTTTTAAACCAGAGCTTGTCACTTTAAAGGGGTATTAAACCTAAAAAAAATGTAATATAAAAGGAGTGGTAAGCTGCAATATGTAGTGGCTGCATCGGTTTTCTTTTTTAGGCTTTTTTTCACCCATGATCTGTATTAGAGAGACAACACTCTGATCGAAGGAGCACAGGAGGCACAGCAGACAACAGACAACAGCATTGTCAGTCGGGGGGGGGGGGGGGTAGCTTTAAATGGATTAGCAGGTTTAAAAACACTAACAAACTGAAGCCAAACTGCAGCTAACACTTTATGATCAGTTACAGCATCAGTGTTTTTTTTCCTTTTGGGATAAAGGTTTTCCATGAAAAAAAAAAAATGTTCATTGCAAGGACCCCTGCCAGTGTTAAATGGTTTGTCTCATCCTTGTAAACCGATACATCTGGAAGAAAACTTGCTCTTGTGAAAAAAAAAAAACAGAGATTTGACAAAGAGGCAAGACCTCGAAACATGTCATCTTGGAGACTCTGTATGCTTACTGGTACTGTGGACTCCGGTAATATGGCCGCCTGAGGACTTCCTGTTAGCAGTGATGCACTTCCAGTCCGACAGAGCAGCTCTAGCATCCCCGCTGGTTTAAATGTGGCAACTTCCCTTCAATCTCACCTTCCAGGGAGCACGGATCTTGCTACATTATACCCACTGGTCCGGTAGTTTGTGAGCGTGTGCCTCAGACAAGAGTCCCACCATGGTTCATCTACTGCACACCAGTGTACGTACCAATTATGATTGCTGCTTTTATGTGGATACCATTTTCTCACTGTTGACTTTGTTTTTAACCTGTATTGACTCAATAAAGTGTCCATTGGATTTTATATGAGATTATAACATTAATGCAACTCCACCGCAAGAGAGTGTTCATTGCTTGGGCATGTAGTTGAGGATTATGTGTGGCATTGGAATTTGTCTACAATTGGCACTCACAGCCAAGTAATTTATAAAAGACATCAGCACCATCATCTGGGTTGTTTAATAGGAATTTTTATAATAATAATAAATAATAATTATATATATATATATATATATATATATATATATATATATATATATATATATATATATATATATATATATATATATATATATATATATATATATATATATATATATATATATACACACACACACACACACACACATACATACATATACACACACTAAAAGCCATTGCTCTGTTCGTAAAAACAACGGACTTACTGGCTAGATCACAAGGTGAAATAAAGGGAAATAAACCCTAAAAAAAGGAAACTAATGCAGATCACATTTAAGAATTGGTAAGCTGCAATATAATATATATGTTTGATGCTGGGTTTAATATTGCTTTAACTCTGTAAATTGATGATTCTACTCTAAAACTGCTCATACACTATAACATTTTCTTGTTCAACTTTCCTTTAGATTTACCAAAACCATATAATATGATGTCAAACCTAAACCCTTTCAATTAGTATGCAATCAGGCAGGCCCTTGCACTACATAGTTGAAGGTAAATCTAAAAAGGAAATTAAAATTGTATAGTATATGGCCAGCCTTAGCCACACAAGGACATCTGTAGAGGATAACCATCACAATGCACACCAGAAAAGTCACAAGAGCCGGTGACATTTCAGGCATATATCGGTCTCTCATTGACAATGGGACCTCTGTACCAAAACACAGTGATTGGCAAAGAAGGTCAATCCGCCATAACACACACAATGGGAAATCTGTACCAAGACACTGTGGTTGGCAAAGGAGGTCATTCCGCCATAACACACACATGGGACCTCTGTACCAAGACACTGTGGTTGGCAAAGGAGGTCATTCCGCCATAACACACACATGGGACCTCTGTACCAAGACACTGTGGTTGGCAAAGGAGGTAATTCCGCCATAACACACACACGGAACCTCTTTATCAAGACACTGTGGTTGGCAAAGGAGGTCATTGCGCCATAACACACAATGAAACCTCTGTGCCAAACACTGTGGTTGGCAAAGAAGGTCATTCTGCCATAACACAATGGAACCTCTGCACCAAGACACTGTGGTTGGCAAAAGGAGGTCATTTCTCCATAATACACACAATGGGACCTCTGTACCAAGACCCTGTGGTTGGCAAAGAAGGTCATTCTGCCATACCACAATGGGACCTCTGTACCAAGACACTGTGGTTGGCAAAGGAGGTCATTCCGCCATAACACACACATGGAACCTCTTTACCAAGACCCTGTGGTTGGCAAAGAAGGTCATTCTGCCATAACACAATGGAACCTCTGCACCAAGACACTGTGGTTGGCAAAGGAGGTCATTCCGCCATAACACACACATGGAACCTCTTTACCAAGACCCTGTGGTTGGCAAAGATGGTCATTCTGCCATAACACAATGGAACCTCTGCACCAAGACACTGTGGTTGGCAAAGGAGGTCATTTTGCCATAACACACACATGGGACCTCTGTACCAAGACCCTGTGGTTGGCAAAGGAGGTCATTGCACCATAACATACAATGGAACCTCTGTACCAAGACACTGTGGTTGGCAAAGTAGGTCTTTCTGCCATCGACCGTGTGCCTGCTATCTGGTAAAGTCAGGAAGCATCCTTTTTGCTCATGGCAGGAATGCTTCATTCATGTTCAAACCTAAAGTAGGCCAATTCTAAACTGGTTGCTCCAGGCTCTGAAAACCATTTCCAAGAGCAGAGGGTAACTGGCTAATGGAGAAGACAAAATGTGATACTGTAAGTAGTGTAGCACCAGACAAAAGCAACAGCATGTGGAACAGTACAGAGATGAACAATTACATATATACACACACAAGAACCTGAAGCATGTAAAAGTTATTCCAAAAGGTTATGATCCTCCCAGTCCAGTTTCTAAGTCACCCCTTCCATGATTAATCGGCTACGGTTTCTGGAAAGCGTAGAATTGCACGAGGTGACGGTACGTCATTAGGGTTACAGCCACTGAGACGTTCTTTGACACTGGACAGGGTTACAGAATGGCTGAGCATTTCTAATAAAGGTGGAAGGAGATGGATAAAGTGGGAGGAGCAGGAGAAATACTGTACAGTGGACCAGAAACAAAGAACAAGTAAAGAAAAGGGTTGCTACAAGAAAGAAGAAGAAAAAAAAAAAAAAAGGAAAAAAAAAGGGGGGGTTTGGGGAATGAGGTAATACACAGTCTGTGTGAGGAATGTGAGCCAAGAGCACAATTCACCGGACAGAGCTGGCCGTATACTTTGGTAACCAGAGCTGCATCATCCCATCAGCTAACACCCACTGATTTCTTCCAGAGAACTCATCTATTTCATGTCTCGCTCCCCCATTCCCAGCTCACCTCCAAAAAAGGTGAATGAAGCCCATAAGTCCTAGCATTCCATTGGAAGTTCAAACAAACCCAAAAGGCTGATCTCAACCATTTTTTTCTCATGCTGTAATCGTCTTGTCTGATCTCACCCTAACAAACTCACCCCCACCAAGCCTCCTAGATCCTGGACAGACCCACCCAAATGGAGGTTGTCAATGTCTCCCCAAGGTCTCCTCCCACACCAATCCCCCCTAAATCATCTCAGATAAACACAAAAAAAAAAAAAAGAGCTGGGCTCTCTCCTATCCTGTGACCCACCCTCCCTTGCTCACCAATAATGTCCTCCAATTCCCTTTTTGCAGCTCAGCAGACACAAAGGATCTGATCTAACCCAGCAGCCCCCATTCGGCCCCTCTGCACAGCTCAGCATCCTAGCTAGTCTGGGCATTGTGTTATCATCCCATCCGCCTGGCTGTGCAACACCCTCCTGATCTTATTGTCGTCTCCCATCCAGGAATGAGGAGGACAATGAGAATAATAAATAGAGAATTGCCCGCACTGCCACTATAATGTGCGATCAGGATGGTGGATGCTTCAGGATAATGCTAGTCTATTATCAGACCCCCATCTTGCCTACTGCAGCACAGAGCCTGGCTGATTGATGGAAGAGAACAATGAGCTCCTCTTTATTGGCCCAGATAACTGTCATGTCTGGTGCATCTGTGATCATGGTGTCCAGTATTGTGGGGGTCAGCCATGCAATCAGCAGTCATGGATTCAGTGCACCCCCTCCATTATGATAACACACCCCTGTACTCCACTGTCACCAAGCGGTGCCCTATATTCCATACACTCAGCAGGCACCCCAATCCCTGCACTGCTCTGCCTATGGCCCCTCCTACCACAACCCTGCCCTGCTCCTCCACATTACCTGATCTACTGCACCATCTAATCATATGCACCCCCATTCACCAGAACCCCATGCCTCCTATTAGTGCTGCACAGTGCATTGGAATGGAGGCTTTACTGCAAGGTGACCCCCCCTCCAGTGTCCTGCACCCCAATTCTGCACCATAATGCAGAGTCCACACACGTGCACCCCCCACCACACTGACATGGACCTCTACCCACCACTCTCACTCACCAGTCTATGGAGTTCTGGTCATGGATGACATCCTGATAGGCAGCCAGCAGCTCCACACGGTGGGTTTTGAAGCTAACGGAGGACATACCGGCTGCAGGCTGACTGTGTGCCGGGGGATGGAGAGACAAGGCAGCGGACTGAGAAGGAGAGAGATGGAGGGGGCTGGGACTGCAGCTGGGGAGGGGCGGGGAGAGGGAGAGCTGCAGGGTCCTAGTGCACGCCCTTCAACACCACTCAGGAGGAGCACTCTGCTTCGTACAATCTCATACAATGTAACCATCCACCAATCAGGGGGAGCTCTACCTCATACAATCTCATACAACGTAACCATCCACCAATCAGGAGGTGCACTACCTCATACAATCTCATACAATGTAACCATCCACCAATCAGGAGGAGCACTACCTCATACAATCTCATACAATGTAACCATCCACCAATCAGGAGGAGCACTCTGCTTCATACAATCTCATACAATGTAACCATCCACCAATCAGGAGGAGCACTCTGCTTCATACAAGCTCATACAATGTAACCATCCACCAATCAGGAGGAGCACTCTGCCTCATACAATCTCATACAATGTAACCATCCACCAATCAGGAGGAGCACTCTGCTTCATACAATCTCATACAATGTAACCATCCACCAATCAGGAGGAGCACTCTGCTTCATACAATCTCATACAATGTAACCATCCACCAATCAGGAGGAGCTCTACCTCATACAATCTCATACAATGTAACCATCCACCAATCAGGAGGAGCACTCTGCTTCATACAATCTCATACAATGTAACCATCCACCAATCAGGAGGAGCTCTACCTCATACAATCTCATACAATGTAACCATCCACCAATCAGGAGGAGCACTCTGCTTCATACAATCTCATACAATGTAACCATCCACCAATCAGGAGGAGCACTCTGCCTCATACAATCTCATACAATGTAACCATCCACCACTCAGGAGCACTCTGCTTCATACAATGTAACCATCCACCAATCAGGAGGAGCACTCTGCCTCATACAATCTCATACAATGTAACCATCCACCACTCAGGAGCACTCTGCTTCATACAATGTAACCATCCACCAATCAGGAGGAGCACTCTGCCTCATACAATCTCATACAATGTAACCATCCACCACTCAGGAGCACTCTGCTTCATACAATGTAACCATCCACCAATCAGGAGGAGCACTCTGCCTCATACAATCTCATACAATGTAACCATCCACCACTCAGGAGCACTCTGCTTCATACAATGTAACCATCCAGCACACTCTGCCTCATACAATCTCAAACAATGTAACCATCCACCACTCAGGAGCACTCTGGCTCATACAATGTAACCATCCACTACAGCTCAGTCTGCCTCATACAATGTAAAAATCCACCACTCAGGAGCACTCTGGCTCATACAATGTAACCATTCACCACAACTCACTCTGTCTCGTGTTATGCCACCTTACACCACAGCTCACTCTATTTCATGCTATGCCACCTTACACCACAACTCACTCTGTCTCATACAATGTAACCATCCACTACAACTCACTCTGTCTTATACTATGCCACCTTCCATCACAACTGACTCTGCCTCATGCTTTGCCACCTTCCACCACAACTCACTCTGCCTCATGCTATGCCACCTTCCACCACAACTCACTCTGTCTCATGCTTTGCCACCTTCCACCACAACTCACTCTGCCTCATGCTATGCCACCTTCCACCACAACTCACTCTGTCTCATGCTATGCCACCTTCCACCACAACTCACTCTGTCTCATGCTATGTCACCTTCCACTACAACTCACTCTGCCTCATGCTATGCCACCTTCCACCACAACTCACTCTGCCTCATGCTATGCCACCTTCCACCACAACTCACTCTGCCTCATGCTATGCCACCTTCCACCACAACTCACTCTGTCTCATGCTATGTCACCTTCCACCACAACTCACTCTGCCTCATGCTATGCCACCTTCCACCACAACTCACTCTGCCTCATGCTATGCCACCTTCCACCACAACTCACTCTGTCTCATGCTATGTCACCTTCCACTACAACTCACTCTGCCTCATGCTATGCCACCTTCCACCACAACTCACTCTGTCTCATGCTATGCCACCTTCCACCACAACTCACTCTGTCTCATGCTATGCCACCTTCCACTACAACTCACTCTGCCTCATGCTATGTCACCTTCCACCACAACTCACTCTGCCTCATGCTATGCCACCTTCCACCACAACTCACTCTGCCTCATGCTATGCCACCTTCCACCACAACTCACTCTGCCTCATGCTATGCCACCTTCCACCACAACTCACTCTGTCTCATGCTATTCCACCTTCCACTACAACTCACTCTGCCTCATGCTATGCCACCTTACACCACAGCTCACTCTATTTCATGCTATGCCACCTTACACCACAGCTCACTCTGTCTCATACAATGTAACCATCCACTACAACTCACTCTGTCTTATACTATGCCACCTTCCATCACAACTGACTCTGCCTCATGCTTTGCCACCTTCCACCACAACTCACTCTGCCTCATGCTATGCCACCTTCCACCACAACTCACTCTGCCTCATGCTATGCCACCTTCCACCACAACTCACTCTGTCTCATGCTATGTCACCTTCCACCACAACTCACTCTGCCTCATGCTATGCCACCTTCCACCACAACTCACTCTGTCTCATGCTATTCCACCTTCCACTACAACTCACTCTGCCTCATGCTATGCCACCTTCCACCACAACTCACTCTGTCTCATGCTATGCCACCTTCCACTACAACTCACTCTGTCTCATGCTATGCCACCTTCCACCACAACTCACTCTGCCTCAAGCTATGCCACCTAAAACTACAACTCACTCTGCTTCATGCTATGCAACCTTCGACCACAGCTCACTCTGTCTCGTGCTATGCCACCTAAAACTACAACTCACTCTGCCTCATGCTATGCCACCTTCCACCACAACTCACTCTGCCTCATGCTATGCCACCTTCCACTACAACTCACTCTGCCTCAGGCTATGCCACCTAAAACTACAACTCACTCTGCCTCATGCTATGCCACCTTCCACCACAACTCACTCTGTCTCATGCTATGCCACCTTCCACTACAACTCACTCTGCCTCAGGCTATGCCACCTAAAACTACAACTCACTCTGCCTCATGCTATGCAACCTTCGACCACAGCTCACTCTGTCTCGTGCTATGCCACCTAAAACTACAATTCACTCTGCCTCATGCTATGCCACCTTCCACCACAACTCGCTCTATCTCATGCTATGCCACATTCCACTACAACTCACTCTGTCTCATAATATGCCACCTTACACCACAACTCACTCTATCTCATGCTATGCCACCTTCCACCACAACTGACTTTGCCTCATGCTATGCCACCTTCCACCACAACTGACTCTGCCTCATGCTATGCTACCTTTCATCACAACCGACTCTGCCTCATGCCATACCACCTTCCATCACAACTGACTCTGCCTCATGCTATGCCACTTTCCAGCACAGCTCTCTGTCTCATAAAGTATTACCTTTGAACACAGCTCGCTATGCCTCATGGTTTTGATTTTTTATTCAACAAAATATGTAAATAATAAAGCAACTGAAAATGGCTCCTGAACCTTGATTCCGAAACTTTTGACAAAATAGCTTGGTCTCTCCTGAATCAGGACATGTTTTTTCTTCCTTTATACAATACATTTATTCTAGCCCCCATACCAAATTAACGGTCAATAACCAACTTTCTTCCCTAATACAAATGTTCAGAGGCACCAGATAAGGATGACCTCTTTCCTCAATTCTTTCCAACCTTGCACTGGATCAACTTCTTCACCTCCTAAAATCCTAACCCATTTTCCAGGGTATAAACCATTAAAATTATCACTTTCACAGAGGACTTGCTCCTATACTTATTCACCCAGAATCTTCTCTATAATATCAATAAATCAAAACACTCTATTTAACCACTTGAACTCCAGATGATTTTACCACCTTCATGACCAGGATATTTTTTGCTATACCACACTGTTGCAATTTGAATGACAATTGCACGGTCATGCAACATTGTACACAAACAAAATTTAAAAGATAGAGCTTTCTTTTGGTGGTATTTAATTGTCACTGGGTTTCTGGTTTTTGCTAAACAAATAAAGACAGAAATTTAGAAAAAAAAAATCTTATGCGGCGTACACACGATCGGAAATGCCGCCAGCAAAACTCCGATGAGAGCTTTTTGTCGGAAAATGCGACCGTGTGTATGCTCCATCGGTCTTTTGCTGGTGGAATTCCAGCCAGCAAAAGATTGAGAGCAGGTTCTCTATTTTTCGGTCGGGAAAATTTCCTATCCGAAAATGCGTTTGTCTGTATGCAATTCGGACGCGCAAAAAATCAAGCATGCTCGGAAACAATTCGACGCATGCTCCTAAGCATTGAACTACATGTTCTCGGCTCGTCGTAGTGTTGTACGTCACCGCGTTCCTGACGGTCGAAAGTTCAGAGAACTTTTGTGTGATCGTGTGTATGAAAGACAAGCTTGAGCGGAATTCCGTCGGAAAAACCATCCAAGTTTATTCTGACGGAAATTACGATCGTGTGTACGCAGCATTCGTTTCTGTTATAATATGTTGTAAATAAGTAATTTTTCTTCTTCACTGATGTGCGCTGATAAGGCTGCACTGATGGGCACTGATATTCTGCACTGATATGCGGAACTAATGGGCACCGATAGGCGGCACTGGTAGATGGCAATGATAGGCGGCACTGATAGGCATCACTAATAGACAGTGGCAGGCAGCAATGATGGGCACTGATTGGCAACACTGATGGGCACTGTTGGTGCTGCACTGATCATCAGGACACTGATGATCAGAGCCCTGATTATCAGTGTAGATGACCCCTGTGGGGATTGCAGGCTCTTATGGACTACCCATTACCGGCAAAACCTGTTTACACTGATCAGCTGTGACTGGACACAGCTGGTCACATGGTAAAGAATAAGGAAAGGGATGGTCGGCTCTCAGGATGACATCCAAAATAGTATTCCTTTTTTAATACATGTACAAAGCTGTAAAACAGCCTACATGTTTCGGACATTAGTCCTTCATCATGTGAGAAGGTTGCAGCACCTATACGCTTGTTTTCCTCACATGGTAAAGAGCCATGTGCAAAGGACACAGAGATCATAGATCACTGCCAATGCATTCCCCAGGGGGCATGCTGGAAGCACAATAGATGCCCTCCCGGAAATGTGCGACTGCACTGTAGCCGTCATTCAGCTATAGCGTGGGCAGGAAGAGGTTAACTGGTAGTTGCGCGGTCATGCAACACTGTACCCAAATTTTTTTTCACAAATAGAGCTTTCTTTTGTTGGTGTTTAATCACCACTGGGTTGTTTATTTTTTGCGATATAACAAGTTCCAAATCTAAAGTCCGTCAGATTTGCGACTGGAAAAGTCAGATAAAGGTCCGGTGGAGCCCACACACGATCGGATTGTCCGCCGGATTTGGTCCGTCGGCGTCCGTCGGACCAGTCTGGTTGAAAAGTCCGACCGTTTCAACACAGAGCTCTGGGCTGCGATTATACACAGCTGATTAGCAGGTCCCGACCGCGAATCATTGGATAGAACTTGCTGCCAGGGGGCGCCTGCCTGATACCCAGAAGTAGGCAGCAACATACTGGTTCGTAGCTTTGCCTTCAGTGGCCACCCATCCGCAGTACATTGCGGGTGGGCGGTCGTTAAGTGGTTAACTGTCATAAGCCTACTTGGAGCTTGATCTTGCTACTGACCCGGCTATGTCTGATGCTTCTCTTTGGATTCTCTTTGCCTGTTATGTCGGTTGCTTCTCTGTGTTATCAACCCTAGCCTGGGCTTCTGACCACGCCTCCTGACTTGTAACTCGCTACCAGCATGTTGGCCGACTCCTGCCTGTCCTGACCTTGAACCTGACGGTGACCCTGTACCTATCTAACTGGCTGTTGTTGAACACAGCTTGTGACCTGACTCCATATTTCCACTGGTTGAATCCCTGCACTTCTAAGATCAAGTTCACTACTCCAGCTTCCTGGCAACTGTGCCCTTCTGCTGCCCTCGTTGTCCCTGTCACTACTATCAGGGGTGCTTGGGTAGGAATTGCGCCAGAGGCCACCCTCGTCATCTCAGGCTCCACAGTCAGCTATTTGACAGATTAGGGAAACTCATTGGACACACTTTTAGGATATCCTAGCCCGAGTAGAAAAGCAATTTCTACCCTATTTACCTTTTTTAGCAGCCTCTGGATTACACCTCTCCAACGACTTGTCGTAACCACTTGAGCCCCAGAAGGATTTACTCCCTTAATGACCATACCATTTTTTGTGATAAGGAACATCGTCACTTTAACTGACAATTGCGCAGTCGTGCGACGTTGTACCCAAACAAAATCTATGTCCTTTTTTTCCCACAAATAGAGCTTTCTTTTGGAGGTATTTGATCACCTCTGCGGTTTTTATTTTTTGCGCTATAAACAAAAAAAAGACTGACAATTTTTGGAAAAAAAATATTTTTTACTTTATGCTCTAATAAATATCCCAAAAAAAAACGAATTTCTTCATCGGTTTAGGCCAATATGTATTCTTCTACATATTTTTGGTAAAAAAAAAAAAAATCGCATAAAACGTATATTGATTTGTTTGAGCAAGAATTATACTGTCTACAAAATAGGGACTGATACTGTAGAGCAGTGGCCCCCAACCTTTTTGGCACCGGGGATCGGCTGTGTGCAAGAAAATTGTGTAAGCGATTATCCACGTGCAATTTGTCAGTGCAATGGCTGGTGTGAGTGCTTCAATCATCTCGGCACCATGGTTGGTGTGGTGTCAGGATGATTGAAAAGCATTATTTCTATTATTACATTGTCATTTGCCATGCTGCCTGCTACCAGATGGGGATGTCACTTGCCACACTGCCTGCTACCAGATGGAGATGTCACTTGCCTCGCTGCCTGCTACCAGATGGAGATGTCACTTGCCATGCTGCCTGCTACCAGATGGAGATGTCACTTGCCATGCTGCCTGCCACCAGATGGGGATGTCACTTGCCACGCTGCCTGTCAGCAGATGAGGATGTCACTTGCCACTATGCCTGCCACCAGATGGGGATGTCACTTGCCACTATGCCTGCCACCAGATGGAGATGTCACTTGCCGCTATGCCTGCCACCAAATGGGGATGTCACTTGCCACTATGCCTGCCATCAAATGGGGATGTCACTTGCCACGCTGCCTGCCACCCGATGGAGATGTCACTTGTCACGCTGCCTGCTACCAGATGGAGATGTCACTTGTCACGCTGCCTGCTACCAGATGGAGATGTCACTTGCCACGCTGCCTGCCACCCGATGGAAATGTCACTTGTCACGCTGCCTGCTACCAGATGGAGATGTCACTTGTCACGCTGCCTGCTACCAGATGGAGATGTCACTTGCCACGCTCCCTGCGGCCAGATGGAGATGTCACTTGCCACTATGCCTGCCACCAGATGGGGATGTCACCTGCTACTATGCCTGCTACCAGATGGAGATGTCAATTGCCACTATGCCTGCCACCAGATGGAGATGTCACTTGCCACGCTGCCTGCTAGCATCATGGGGATTGCCACAGTTACCTGGCTGCCACCCAAAAAATAGCAGTTTGTCATTAATTCATTTACATGTAAAATCAAGTCCCCCCCCCCCCCCCCCAGCATTGCAGAGTACTTGCAGCCAGGTACAACGCTGTCAGCCTCTCCTCAGCGCGGATAAACTAGCTGCAGGTGAAACACAGGCACATGCGAGTGAGAGATAAGAGTGAGGGCGGGCGGTGAGAGATGACGTCATTCTCTCTCTTCTGTGTCGCGGTTGCACCTTTGCAGCCTTCGCGGCCATGTAAGTAAGGGCGGAACAGCGGTGCGGGCAATGAGAGATGTCATCTCTCTCTCCCGCCACCGCATAGCTGACATTACTTCTCTCCTCCGCGGCCCGGCACCAGAGGCGCCAAGGCCCGGTGTTGGGCCGCGGCCCACAGGTTCAAGACCTCTGCTGTAGAGATTCAGCTGCAATAAGAACTAGAGTTGCACAGATACAGATACCAGTATCAAGGTCGATATTAAGTATTTGCATGAGTACTTGTACTCATGCAAATGCTCCGATACTAAAACCGATTCCTTGAGACTCGGTTCACATATATGCAGTCTGATGCGAATTTGTTCAGCAGTTCAGGTGCTATTTCAATGCGAATTGTAGTGTATGAGATCAGAAATCGCTCCTGAACTGGACTTTTTCAAATCGCACTGCAGCCTCCCTGCACATATGTGAAGAGGCTGTAAAAACTCACTGAAACGCCCATGAAAACTGATGTGAAACTGATGTCTCTGCAAGTAAAATCTGTGCTGTTTTCCCATCAGCTTTCATGCATGTATGGTGTCAAAGAGCCTTAAAAAAAACTGTCACATGAAAATAGGTATCGGTATCTGTTATCGGTGAGTACTTGAGAAAAAGTATCGGTACTCATACTCGGTCTTAAAAAACTGGTAGTTTGGTTGTAAAGACAGTCAACAGTGCAATGCTGTAGTCCACCCTTCTTAGGCCCATAACATAAAGTAACCTAGAAACCACTATCCTGGTGCTCACTTTCCACAGAATAGTAACTTATGCCCTGTACACACGATAGGATTTTCCGACAACAAAATCCATGTTTTTTTTCCGACGGATGTTGGCTCAAACTTGTCTTGCATACACACGGTCACACAAATCTTGTCAGAAATTCCAAACATCAAGAACGTGGTGACGTACAACACATACGACGAGCCGAGAAAAATGAAGTTTGATAGCCAGTGCGGCTCTTCTGCTTGATTCCGAGCATTTTCTAGATTAGATGTTTTCTAGATTAGGTTAATGACCAGAAATATGCCTGTTCAGGGGAAGAACGACAGTCCCACCAGCCTTAGTAACATCATGAGAAGTAACCTGGCTACAACATCAGAGAATAGACTACTTGTATAAATGAGATGGTGCGAACAGGGCTTTGGCAGAAAATATAGGCAATCAGTGTGACTCGGGAAAATTTGCAGATGCCGTGAGGATAACCAGGAAAGCTTTTTTGAGAATGTTAGGTGACACCAGCATAAGTAGGCTCATATGTGGAAGACAACAATGCATTGAAAAAAATGCCTTACTGTTTCCTCTGCACAGGAGCATGCTACACACAAACTAATCAGATACATTGCTCTCTGAACTAAAAAAATAAACGGACTGCTACAACATTACAGGCGCTTCTCTTTCCTCCCATTGTTACAGTCCAGAAAAACATACCAATTGTAGGAGATTTTAAACCATGTGGCTCATGTAACTTCAAATCTTTGTCTAAACAAAAATATAATGGTAGAGCTGTTTACATCTTTAAATACAGTGCCTTGCAAAAGTATTCACCTCCCTTGGCTTTTTACCTATTTTGTTACATTACAGCCTTTAGTTCAATGTTTTTTTAATTTGAATTATATGCGATGGATCAGAACACAATAGTCTAAGTTGGTAAAGTAAAATTAGAAAAATAAATACATAAAACTATTTTTCAGAAATAAAAAAATGATGATAATGTGCGTATGTATTCACCCCCTTTGTTATGAAGCCCATAAAAAGCTCTGGTGTAAACAATTACCTTCAGAAGTCACATAATTAGTGAAATGATGTCCACCTGTGTGCAATCTAAGTGTCACATGATCTGTCATTACATATACACACCTTTTTGAAAGGCCCCAGAGGCTGCAACACCTAAGCAAGAGGCACCACTAACCAAACACTGCCACGAAGACCAAGGAACTCTCCAAACAAGTAAGAGACAATGTTGTTGAGAAGTACAAGTCAGGGTTAGGTTATAAAAATATATCCAAATCTTTGATGATCCCTAGGAACACCATCAAATCTATCATAACCAAATGGAAAGAACATGGCACAACAGCAAACCTGCCAAGAGACAGCCACACACCAAAACTCACAGGCCGGGCAAGGAGAGCATTATCAGAGAGGCAGCACAGAGACCTAAGGTAACCCTGGAGGAGCTGCAGAGTTCCACAGCAGAGACTGGAGTATCTGTACATAGGATGACAATAAGCCATATGCTCCATAGAGTTGGGCTTTATGGCAGAGTGGCCAGAAGAAAGCAATTACTTTCAGCAAAAAAAAAAAAGGCATATTTTGAGTTTGCGAAAAGGCATGTGGGAGACTCCCAAAATGTATGGAGGAAGGTGCTCTGGTCTTATGAGACTAAAATGTAACTTTTTGGCCATCAAAGAAAACGCCATGTCTGGTGCAAACCCAACACATCACATCACCTAAAGAACACCATCCTCACAGTGAAACGTGGTGGTGGCAGCATCACGCTGTGGGGATGTTTTTCAGCAGTCGGGACTGGGAAACTGGTCAGAGTGGAGGGAAAGATGGATGGTGCTAAATACAAGGATATTCTTGAGCAAAACCTGTACCACTCTGTGTGTGATTTGAGGCTAGGACAGAGGTTCACCTTCCAGCAGGACAATGACCCCAAACACACTGCTAAAGCAACACTTGAGTGGTTTAAGGGGAAACATGTAAATGTGTTGGAATTGCCTAGTCAGAGCCCAGACCTCAATCCAATAGAAAATCTGTTGTCAGACTTAAAGATTGCTGTTCACAAGCGCAAACCATCCAACTTAAAGGAGCTGGAGCAGTTTTGCAAGTAGGAATGGGCAAAAATCCCAGTGGTAAGATGTGGCAAGCCAACCTCTTGGGGGTGGCCCAGTAGGGGGCTGAACAGCAAGGTCATCCTGTGGACAGGATTCCACATGGGGTGGCTAACCCCCGCAGGAGGTTCTACTAAATTCAGTTGCTGTTCATCTAAGTCCCAGCTGTGGCAGAACTGGGGGCCTTCACTTAAGGTTATCTTCAACACCCTGAGACTTCACCTGAGGGATCCAGTCTGCAAAACCGCACTAGAAGGCATCTGGAGGAAGTTTAATGGGCACAGCTGCTCCTGGCTGTTTTACAAGATCCTGGTGTCAGGATTCAGTGGCAGAGATTACCAGCTCTGCGTGGCTACACTCAGAAAACTGGGACCCAATTTTAAGTGAGATTAAAAACTGGGGTAAGGAACAAAGAAAAGTGGGTACAAGGCAGCAGGATACAGGGTAAAAGGTACAAGGCAGGCACAAGATCAGGATTACTGGCAACAAGGTCTGGCAGCAGCAAAATACTGAAGTAAGAGTCACCAAAGGGGTGGACCTAAATATTCTCCCTTCAACAGGTAGAGACTGATTACTGGAGACTGCTGGCTGTGGGGAGACACCTACTGGTGGAGGCTGGAACTGTAACCTCCCACTTTGGAAAGCACAGTGCCATCAGCAGGTGATTCAGATCCTGACACCTGGAGACTATTGGGATATCAGAACCAGGCAGTTCTTCTTCCGTGGCCTCTGGTCTTCCCTTAGTCTTTTGAGGGAAACTGTATTCTGAAGTCTAGCATAAGATTTATCTCTGCTGTCATCAATATCATCAATATCATCTACTAGTGGGTCCTATCTGGGGAATTGCTACATAATATTAACAATTTTGTCTATTTCCGTAGCTGGGAGGGCTATAGATGTACAAACCTGAACCAGGTATAGCACCATGTGTTCCTGTGTGGTTGTAGTTTTACAAAAAGGGTCAAGAACCTTTTCCCTGCATTTTCCACAGGTATAGCTGCCTATTCACATGAATGAGCTGCTGTGCCCATGCAACCTGGGCCACACGAAAGCGCATAAGTGTGAAACTCATCTTGGACCTCAGTCTATTTAGCTCAACTCTCCAATAAGATACGATAGTGTAATCCAGCATAGTTTTACTTAAATTGTAGTACATGGGATGTTCACTGGTTATTTGAAGTGTAAAGAAACAATAAGAAGACTGGCAGCTTACTGAGGGAACATGAAGAAGAAGGGAGGGGTTTATCTAAGTATCTAAGGACTAAACTAACTATCTAATTATCTAAGGACTAAACTAACTATCTAAGTATCTAAGGACTAAACCAACTAGAACCAGCATACAGCGAAGCTGGATTATATCATTAACAAATATATCACTTATAAGATGTGATTACACTGAATTGTTGCTAGATGTCTACATTAAGACATTAATACAGTGCCTTGAAAAAGTATTCATACCCTTTGAAATTTTCCATATTTGGTCATGTTGCAACCAAAAACGTAAATGTATTTTATTGGGGTATTTATGTGATAGACCAACAAAAGTGGCACATAATTGTGAAGTAGTTGGGAAATGATAAATGTTTTTCCAAATTGTTTACTGCAATTACAGCTGCAAGTCTTTTTGGGGATGTCTCTACCAGCTTTGCACATCTAGTGAGTGACATTTTAGCAAATTCTTCTTTCCAAAATACTCCAAGCTCTGTCAGATTGGATGGAGAGTGTCTGTGAACAGAAAATTTCAAGTCTTGCCACAGATTCTCAATTGGATTTAGGTCTGGACTTTGGCTGGGCCATTCCAACTCATGAATATGCTTTGATCTAAACCATTCTATTGTAGCTCTGGCTGTATGTTTAGGGTCGTTTTCTACTGGTGAACCTCCGCCCCAGTCTCAAGTCTTTTGCAGACTCTAACAGGTCTTCTTCTAAGATTGCCCTATATTTGGCTCCATCCATATTCTCATCAGCTCAGACCAGCTTCCCTGTCCCTGCTGAAGACAAGCATCCCCACAACATGATGCTGCCACCACCATGTTTCACGGTGGGGATGGTGTGTTCAGGGTTATGTGCAGTGTTTTCCGCCACACATAGCGTTTTGCTTTTAGGCCAAAAAGTTAAATTTTGGTCTCATCTGACCAGAGCACCTTCTTCCAGATGTTTGCTTTGTCCCTCACATGGCTTCTCACAAACTGCAAATGAGACTTCTTATGGCTTTCTTTCAACAATGGCTTTCTTCTTGCCAATCTTCCATAAATGCCAGATTTGTGGAGTGAATGACTAATAGTTGTCCTGTGGACAGATTCTCCCACCTGAGCTGTGGATCTCTGCAGTGCCTCTTGGCCTCTTCCCTGATTAATGCTCTCCTTGCCCCGCCTGTAAGTTTAGGTGGACGGCCATGTCTTGGTAGGTTTGCAGTTGTGCCATACTCTTTCCGTTTTCCGATGATGGATTGAACAGTGCTCCGTGAGATGTTCAAAGCTTGCAATATTTTTTTATAACCTAACCCTGCTTTTAACTTCTCCACAACTGTATCGCTAACCTGTCTAGTGTGTTCCTTGTCCTTCATGATGCTGTTTGTTCACTAAGGTTCTCTAACAAACCTCTAAAGGGCTTCACAGAACAGCTGTATTTATACTGAGATTAAATTACACACAGGTGCACTCTATTATCTAATTAGGTGCCTTCTAAAGGCAGTTGGTTTCACTAGACTTTAGTTAAGGGTATCAGAGTAAGGGGGGCTGAATACAAAATTTATGCCACACTTTTCAGATATTTATTTGTAAAAAATGTTAATAACCATTTACAATTTTCCTTCCACTTCACAATTATGTGCCACTTTGTGTTGGTCTATCACATAAAATCCCAATAAAATACCTTTACGTTTTTTTGGTTGTAACATGACACAATGTGGAACATTTCAAGGGGTATGAATACTTTTTCAAGGCACTGTACATACAAAATAGAATCCAATGTAGCAGTAATGGACACATGGGGGTCAATTTACTAAAGGCAAAAACACTGTGCACTTAGCAAAGTGCAGTTGTTCAGAGCTTAGTAAATAAGCAGAAGCTCTGCTGACTTCCATCCTCCAATCATGTGCAAGCTAAAATGCTGTTTCTTTTTTTGTTGTTGTTGTTTTTTTTCCCTTGCACATGATTGGGTACTCATTGCAAAGTGAAGCTTTACCTCATTTACTAAGCTCTGGAGCAACTGCACTTGAAGAGTACAATTGCACTTTGCAAAGTGCACAGTCTATTTTCTTTTAGTAAATCAACCCCATAGTATTCCAGAACACTATGCCCACCCTGCTTGAAGGGTATACAGGTGCTGTCATATCTGATTTCACTTTGTTAATGATAGTTGACTGACTGGCATGCTAAATGTCTGGCTTAATGTTTTCTAATGCCGCGTACACACGGTCCTACTTTTCGTCTACAAAAGTCCAACAGACGCTGATGGACTAAAGCTGGCTGGTAATCCGATCGTGTGTGGGCTTCTCCGAACTTTCAACTGACTTTTTTAGCCTCAAATCCGACGTACTTTAGATTTGAAACATGCTTCAAAACTTTTACTTCGTACCTACGACGGACCCCGAAGTCCGCTCGTCTGTATGCTAGTCGGACGGACAAAAAGCCACGCTAGGGCACCTATTGGCTACTGGCTATGAACTTCCTTATTTTAGTCCGGTGTACGTCATCACGTACGAATCCGTTAGACTTTTGTGTGGTCGTGTGTAGGCAAGTCCGTTCGTTAGAAAGTAGGCCGCAAGTCCGCCGCAAGTCCACCGAAAGTCTGCCGGAAGTCTGTCGGACAGGCTGTCCGACTTTTGTAGACGAAAAGTACGACCGTGTGTACGCGGCATAAGATACTGACCAAAAGAAGTATTCAGATCAGACGTTTTGATCGTCAAGTAGAATATTCCCTTTGCACACTTAGATGGGAACCATTATCAACACAAGTCAGAGCATATATTGCCAGCACACACTGCATCACATGTTTGAGGAAGGGATCCTCCATGGCCCCTGAAAAAGCAAAATTTACAGCTGTGTGATCATATTTATACATTTTTGGATGCTATTTTGAAGCTCCATGGTGTGCTGGCGATATATGCTTTGACTTGATTAAATTATCTACTTGTTTCTTCCTGGTGTTCCAGTGTTGAAGTCAGAGATGTCTTCGAAGCAACCAAGTGAGCAGTGGCAGCCCCTACTTTTCTCTCATGAAAGGTTGCTTTAAGATCATTGAAATTGGTGGAATGCATGTTCCATCACTAATGGTTATAACACAGTGAGGCCACCAACTCCTGATTTATTATTAACAGATGTTTTGGACCTGTAGATAATTGTCACCCAATGAAGACATTTTCTGCCAAATGGAGAATAATCTCAAATGTGTGTAAGGCCTCCAACCAATCAGGCTGGCCACTGTTTGATGAACCAATCCCTGGCGATAACTGGTGCTGCTAGCGTATGCTAGTACTGTTCACCCTTTCCCCTTTCTCTCCATTGACATAAACAGGAAAGTTCACCTGAGCAGTTCTTGGTGCCTTAGTATGGTTAGAGTCATTTGTCTTTGGACAGATTTCAAAGCAAGGTATTCCCATGCCTCCAGCAGTATGACTTTTTGGCTTTTTGATTTTCTGAAGATGTTCATTGAGATTATGTTACAGGGCCAGTTGAGATACAAGAAGTATATGTGTTAATTAGAAATTGTGGTCACCACAGGTGTGCCTCTCCTGAGGCTATTCATGGCATCGGTCTCAGTCAGGGAGCTATGTTAATTTAGAATGCTTCCTGCAACTGTACTGTAATATAAAACATAGTAATACCTTTATCTACTGTCGATTTTACAACAATAATACAAAATAGTTATGCTAATTTAGCAAGTGCCACTACATACTCTGTCTTTGGTGTGCAATATCCAGTGACAACCAATCAGATGCCTTTCAGTAGCAAGAACTATAAAATAATTATGGAGGTGATTTCTGATTTCCTGAAAGCTTGCTTATATGCTGTAAGGCCCATATCCATCTATTTTAAATACAAAATCCATTGACCAGCCTGTGTTAAAATGAAACATTGCAACTTGCACTGCAACACTCACCACCTCTTTGGCACTGTTCCCACAGACTCACCACTCATTTGTCCAGTGCGGCTACTCTTTTTGGGTTGAAGGATGCCAAGGGAGTTGGGCTTTTAGATATTAGATATTACTTTTACTTCATCAGTTTACATCAGTGTAGCACCCTCTAGTGTGCTAGGGTTATTAGTGTAGGTTGTTAGTGTTGAGCTGTTAGCGTAGGTAAATTTATTTTAGCTCAGGGCTAAGCCCGAGCAGTGAATTTGGGTCAGGGTTCAATGACTCAAGGCTGGATGACTCATCCTATCTGCCTCTCTGGTGTCTCCCCCTGATTTCTGGGACATTGGAGAATGTTCTGGACATAGTGGGTGGGCGTTAGGAGAAGCTGCTTGAAATATTTATGAGGACCTCAGCCAATCCCCAGTAAACGCGCTGGCAGGGGGCAGGCCACCTTATAAATGGGCATGAGTCATGCCAGCAGGGGCAGTCAGGTAGAAGATAGAGATGGAGTGCTAAGGAGGCTATCAGTGGCCCTTGAGGGTGCCCCCTAGTCTGGGGGGGTGAACTCGGCCTGGGGCTCGGATGCTGGAAGGATCCGGGCAAAACACACGGAGGAAGCCCTTCCTTATGGCAAGGAGAGAGGACAGCAGGAGCAGGTCAGCACTACTGGGAGATTTCCTGAGAGTCACCCGGGTGGGCTGGTGAGTGTCAGACTGGAGGACTGTGGGGAGAAGTTAGCCTGGAGGGCTAGTGAAAGGGGCAGCTGCAGTCAGGCGGGTTGGTAGTGCCTGAAGAGGTGGTGCTGGGATCAGTAGCCACAAGAGCGAAACAAGCTGGACACTGTTCTTTTGCTATACATACAAGGAGCTTTGGGTTCCTGTCTGGAATGAGCCAACGCTTCACGTCTGACTGAGGGCCTGTCAAATCTTTACGGTGATCCAGCTGGGTTCTGCAAAGCACTGGAGGAAGAAGTGGAGCTGTATATGGAGACTGTATATAGTAGGAGTTGTATGGTTATGCTTATGCTCTCTATACAATGTGTATGTGTACCACTTACAGATAGTTATTTTACCTCTCACAGAGATCATAGTATGCCCCCTGAAAATGCCAAGATTTGCTTTTCGCTTCGGATAGCATCATCTTTGTACAGGCATAATTCAGGGTCAACATCTACCTCCTGGGTTGAAATGCTGGCCAGAGCTCCCTTCCGCAAAGACCCCAAATTTGCATTACTCCATTGCCCGCTCCCGGGCCTCTTTTCTCATCAACAAAAACTAGCTACATACTTATTTATTGCCGCCAAACGAACAATAGCGAGGGCTTGGAAAAAACCCTCTGTCTCATTTGCAGAGGTGAAGAATTCCTTGACGACCCTCATGATTCACGAAAAAATGTCCAGCATCCTCCACGACTCCCATGCTAAATTCCTTAAGGTATGGGCCCCGTGGTGATCCTACACACTCCCCAATCTAAATCTGACTAGTCTAGGTCTGTAGATCCAACTTGAACTAGCCTCCAGCCTGAGGGACCTCTTTTTCCCCCTCCCATCCCCTCTTTTTCTGGGCCTCTCGTCCAACGCTCTCTGTTCTACTCTTATATCTCTTTCTTCTTCCCTCTCTGTTGTTGTACATGTGTTCTATTTCCACAGGACAACTAATAGTGCACTCCACAAACCTGGTCTTTATGGAAGAGTGGTATGAAGAAAGCCATTGTTGAAAGAAAGCCATAAGAAGTCACATTTGCAGTTTATGAGAAGCCATGTGGGGGACAAAGCAAACATGTGGAAGAAGGTGCTCTGGTCAAATGAGACCAAAGTTGAACTTTTTGGCCTAAAAGCAAAACACTATGTATGGCGGAAAACTAACACTGCACATCACCCTGAACACACCATCCCCACCATGAAACATGGTGGTGGCAGCATCATGTTCTGGGGATGCTTTTCTTCAGCAGGGACAGGGAAGCTGGTCAGAGTTGATGGAAAGATGGATGGAGCCAAATACAGGGCAATCTTAAAAAAAGGCTGCAAAAGACTTGAGACTGGGGCAGAGTTTCACCTTCCAGCAGGACAACAACCCTAAGCATACAGCCAGAGCTACAATGGAATGGTTTAGATCAAAGCATATTCATGTGTTAGAATGGCCCAGTCAAATTCCAGACCTAAATCCATTCGAGAATCTGTGGCAAGACTTAAAAATTGCTGTTCACAGACGCTCTCCATCCAACCTGACAAAGCTTAAGCTATTTTGCAAAGAAGAATGGGCAAAAATGTCACTCTCTGGATGTGTAAAGCTGGTAGAGACATCCCCGAAAAGACTTGCAGCTGTAATTGCAGCGAAAGGTGGTTCTACAAAGTATTGACTTAGGGGGGCTGAATACAAATGCACGCCAAACTTTTCAGATATTTATTTGTAAAAATTTTGAAAAACCATTTATCATTTTCCTTCCACTTCACTATGATGTGCCACTTTGTGTTGGTCTATTACAAAAAACCCCAATAAAATACATTTACATTTTTGGTTGTAACATGACAAAATGTGGAAAATTTTAAGGGGTGTGAATACTTTTTCAAGTCACTGTATCTGTCGGCTCAGGTCTCCTACTTTACCTCCTTTCGAGTGCAGCAATCTCCATCAGTCTCTTTGGCATTGAAATCCTGTGTCCCCTGCCATGCTCTGGGGTTTTGTCCTCTGTATCCTGTTTAACTTTTGTATCCTGTAGGAATGTAAGGACTAGTAACAGAAATCACAGAATATGGTGGGTCATGCATGCATCCAACACTTCCAGAAGTGTATTCAATGTGTATAAAATTTGTGTGGTTCTGCTCAGCGAGTGCAGATTCTATGAAATGGCGCTGAGACAAGTACGAAGTGTTTTCTTCTGCAGGAGTATTTCTTCTTTTTTACAGCAACAGGGTCAAGTGGAACTTTAGCCATTACAATAACAGTTTGATAACAATTAATGGTCTTTAACAAATGAACATACTTTCAACATTAATAATTATACTACCAAAATAAGTGTGCACCGTAAATTGCCTCCAGCATTGCTCCTATTTCTTTTTGCTGGAAGCCTCAGTTTTGTTGAAGCCCAGAGCAGTCACTTTTTTATTGGAAACTCTCCCCCCCCCCCCCCGGTTAAAAAAACTATATGTGAATTTCTTCAATTAAAATATGTACATTTTCAGCCTTGATTGAATGTCTTGGTTCAGATAGAAAGGATGGCAGACTGAAGCTTTATAGTGCTGATGACGGAGAAAGGAGAGAATATTTGGGAGATAAGATAAGACCCTATCCTTATAAGTTTTAGGGCCCTTTTACACGTGTGGGACGATCAGGTCAGTTTTTCAGGTGGACCCGATCGCACCCTCCAGTCTCTTCTATGGAGCAGTGGCTGTCAACACACATATGTCCATTGACACCCGCTGACATCCAATCCTAGCCACTAAAAACAGATGTTCCCCATCCATCTGGTGGATCAGATGGCAGTCGGGTGTAAACAGACAGGCGGTCCGTTTACATCTGACCACCCATAGAGGAGAGCAGGCTGTGTCTGTACCAGCCATCCGCCTGCTCAGTAGGGATCAGTGGATAGATTGCCCGATGAGCAGGTGGACTACAACAGAGCCGACCCTGTGTGTAAAGGGCCTAACTCTTTTGTGTCTTGCTGCCAGCAGAGTTTGTCCTGTCACTTCTCCAACTTTTCTCCCTTTCTAACCCGTGTTCACTCCGTGCATGTCATTTCTGTTACTTTCTCCCCCTTCAACAACAGTAAATCTTAAATCTGTCAGCGGATCAGCCTCTAGTGGCTCTAATTTTAGGCACAGTGCCAAGAAATAGAGAGCAACTGAGCATGTGCACAGCAGGGTGAGACAGTGCATTACTGGATTTTAAACAGTATAGACACCTATTTGTAAAGTTTTACCTGCAAAGAAGGCCAGCATGAAGTGATCTATCATGACCAGGGGCGGACTGACCATTGAGCCACTCGGGCACTGCCCGAGGGCCCTCGGCCACTAGGGGGCCCCATCAGGGTTGCTCGCCTCAGTAAAACCAGGGACAGTATGTAAAAATCTGTGTTTTTTTACATCTGTCTCTGAAATGTCCCTTACCGACATCCTTTTGGTCTAAAAATCCCAAGATTATAGCTGCCCCACCTCTCCAGTACCTTCTCAGCCAATAGAAACATGTCTGTGTATACTGTGTGCACATGTATGTGTATACTGTGTGATTGTATACTGTGTGTGTGTATACTGTGTGGCCCCATAATCTCTGATTGCCTGGGGCCCCATAATCCCCTATTGCCCGGGGGCCCCATGAGTTGTCAGTCCGCCCCTGATCATGACTTAATTTTCTGACTAAAGATCCACTTTAAGGTAAACCTGTTATAAATGAAATACTGGGGCTGATCTCTTTATGGAAATGCTAGTTACCTGGTCTTTGTGCTAACCTTCTAACTTGGAAAATGCGTGCATATCAAGAAAATAAGAATACTTTATCTGCATACTTGTCCTGGCACAGTGAACTAAGGTGGGGAGCCAGATAACTAGTATTATCAGAGGTGAGATTAGCAGAGACAGCTTCCATATTTTCTTAATTTTTTGTTATTAAATAAATCAGCTTGCTCTGGGAAAGTACCATGTCTTTATCAGGTGCATTGTTCTAATAAGTAACATTCTCATGTGACTCATCACTGAGTACAATTCTTCATACGCTGACAAAAAACAGGGAATGCAGCATGCAGAGCGCTCTGAATGTACACCACATTGTCTCATAGCCTTCTAAATTAGCTACCACTAAATCATACAGCTCAGATTAGGATAAAGACGGATAAATATCCAGAAAATGACATCTGTGAGTAGAAGGAGACTAGAAGGAATTAGATTTACCAGTAAATGCTACACTGATGTAAGAGGGGTCATTATCAAAGGAAGAAATATTCTTCAGTATCTGTTATGACTTATATTTCATGCTAGATAATGCAGCCTTAAAGTGATTGTAAAGGAAAATATTTTATTTAAAAAAAACAAGAAACATGTCATACTTACCTGCTCTGTGGTTTTGCACAGAGCAGCCCCAATCCTCCACTTCTCCGTTCCCTCGCTGGCACTCTGGCCCCTCCCCCTTGCTGAGTGCCCCCCATAGCAAGCTATTTCCCTATGGTGGCACTTGTGCGTGCTCGCTCCCAAGCCGGCTTCAAAAAGATACAGAGTGTGCGGCTCAGCCCCGCCCCCCGCTCCCGCCTCACTGGCTGTGATTGACAGCAGCAGGTACCAATGGCTCCTGCTGCTGCATTTCAGCCAATCAGGAGGGAGAGAACCAGGAGAGTCTCGGGTCTCGTGCACATCGCTGGATCGAAATCAGCGTCGGGTAAGTATTAGGGGGGCTAAGGGGGGAGCTGCACACTGAAGGTTTTTTACCTTCATACATAGAATGCATGAAGGTGAAAAACCTTCACCCTTTACAACCACTTTAGGCAGGGCAAATCTTTCAACAATGATGACCCCAGTTACTAATAACTACAAAGTACTTATAAGGTACTTTTAGGCACCGTGCAGGTGTCATTTCCTGTATGACACTCACATTTTCACCTTTGTCCTGCAGTCCTAGTGTACAGAGGCTTTGTCCTGCATTACTCCATTATATGCTAACAGCCGAGCAGGACCTGCAGAAGCGTGAACATCCAGCACAGCCAGGGATTGGCGGGCAAGCCGGCGAGGGTATGGCCGCAAGGAGAGAGAGTGCAGCTGTCAAATCCAACTTGTGATGTTGGGGATGTCCGGAGCTGATATGCATTTCAGGGGCTCCACCCCTTTGTCAAGCAACCAGTGCATAAACAAACAGCCAGCATTTATACATTGCTGGCTGGGGAAGAAGGTGGCAAGGGGCAGGACCAATTGGAACTATGCATGTGCACCCGCAGTGGTGTATAATAAACCTGAATTATACACACCGCTGTGGGTACACATGCAGTAGTTCCAATTGGTCCTGCCCCATACCACCTTTTTCCCAGCTGGCACTGTATAAATGCTAGCTGTTTCCCTATAAACAGATTGTTTGATTTGACAGCTGCACTCTGTCTCTCATTGCAGCCGTACCCCTGCCGGCTTCCCCGCCAATCCCTGGCTGTGCTAGAGGTTCACCCTGTTCACACTGATGCATGTCCTGTTCAGCTGCACTAATTTGTTATCCATCTAAAGCCTGCATTCTTGCCTTAGTTTCTGTATGCTATTTTAGAACGTGGGTGTGCTATGTTAAATTAATTGGTGTCTTTGCATCCTAACTAACTCCTGAACCTTGCACTCTGTAAGTAACGCATTCCTGAACCTTGCACTCTGTACAAAATGCCCTCCTGAACCTTGCACCCTGTTCGCAAAACATTCCTGAACCTTACACTCTGTCAGTAGCGCACTCCTGAAACTTGCACTCTGTACGAAACGCAGTCCTGAATCCTGTCCTCTGTATCAAATGCACTTCCGAATCCTGCACTCAGTACATAGCACATTCCTGAACCTTGCACTCTGTACATAACGCATTTGTGAACCTTGCACTCTGTCAGTAGAACACTCCTGAACCTTGCACTCTGTACAAAATACACTCCTGAATCCTGCACTCTGTGTACGAAACACATTCCTGAATCCTGCACTCCGTAAGAAACGCACTTCTGAATACTGCACTCTGTACATAGCTCATTCCTGAACCTTGCACTCTCTACGTAACACATTCCTGAACCTTGCACTCTGTGAGTAGCACAATCCTGAACCTTGCACTCTGTGAGTAACACACTCCTGAACCTTGCACTCTGTACATAGCACATTCCTGAAGCTTGTACTCTGTACGTAATGCATTTCAAAACCTTGCACTCCGAGAGTAGCGCACACCTGAACCTTGCACTCTGTATGAAACGCACTCCTAAATCCTGCACTCTGTACGAAACACACTCCTGAATCCTGCACTCTGTAGATAGCACATTCCTGAACCTTTCACTCTGTACGAAACACACTCCTGAATCCTGTACTCTGTACGAAACACACTCCTGAATCCTGTACTCTGTACATAGCTCATTCCTGAACCCTGCACTGAATCCTTCCACACTTTGTGTAACGCACTCTTCCACAGTTTGTGCAAAACTATTTGTAATGGAAGCTTTTTATTCTTTTTTTGTTTAATGATTGTTCCGGGGGTTTGTGTCCGTGAAACTCTTGCTTGCATATTTTATAAGTACAAGGAAGCCCTGGGTTTTGTTTAACCATGGCCCTTAATCCCCTTCCACTGTTTTTGGCCACACCCATTTTTGCCACGGCATGCTATGCACGCTGCAGGTCACTTCCTTCCCCAAGTGTCCCTCATTCTGAAGTTCAAAATTTGGGAGGTATGAGTGTGACGGACTGCCTGGCACCCCACCTGGGTGCCTCCGCCAAGATACAGCTTCCTCCACTCTGGAACCAGAAACCAGGTATTATAGCTGAGAATTGCACTCAAGAACTGGACGACTCTAGCTTAGGTGCAAACTGGAACCCTTTATTGAAAACCCACCAAGAATTTATACCACACAAATTCAGATAGGAGCTTGATCACGTTATCCTAAACAATGCAAACTGTAAACAGTAATATCATCAATACATCACATATGGTTCAAAAACATCCCACAATGGTTCGGTAACGAGGTAAGGTTGACACCATACTAATCACATCTCCAAGAGGATTAGCAGACATGCAGAAACAATAGGTGACTAAATTAACAATGGGAATTCACACCTAGGAGGCACACAATAGAGGTATTATACAATGAGAGAAAGACACCTTACTAAACAAATTTACACAAAGCAGGAAACACCAGAATCAGGTTGTTTGAACTGATTATAATCTTCTACTGTGAGTCTCTCAGTCTAGGAGGGGGTTGAAACAGTCAAGACTGACTTGGGCTGCTGATTCTATACCCCAACAAAACACAGGGGCCCCAAATCAGTATCCGGGTCCTAGGTTCCCAGAGTCTGTGTATTTTGGGGAGACATGGACCAAAATCCAAAGCAAAACCTCTCCAAAAGACCCCCAGGCACATACCTCCCAAAGAATAGAGCTCCCTCAAAAGCCAGGGCCCATAGTCAGTAGGCAAGAGGCTACCCTAAAGTCCTCTCCAAAAGCCCCTGTCCCGGTTAGGTCTGTCACATTTCTCCCCCATCAAAGGTAGACTAACCGGGTCCCAGACCTCCACATAATTTCCATTCTTGGCTGCAGGGATTAGTTGTCATCTGTAGGTGATAGGCAGAGGTTGTGTGGCTGCCAGCGCTTCAGCTGGGAGATCTTTACTGTTATAGGGCCAAAGCTGCTGCTTGGGAGAGGGGCTGACTGCCCCATGGAGGCACTGTAGGTCCTAGGCAGAGGCCAGTGATAATCTGCCCTGTTGCCAGTGCTTCAGTTGAGAGTAGGGGCTTCATGACAGTAGCCTGTGCCTGGGGAGAGGGGTTGCCGGTGCTGGGCAGAGGTTTGTGGCACTCTGCCAGTGCCTCTGCTGGGGACCCCAAATCACCAAATATTGGTAGTCCTGATAAAACATTGGCCACAAATGGGTCATCATATATATTATAAAATGTCACAATATGCAGGCAGCAAATGGGTAATCATTACATCATGGAGGCAGCAAATAGCCAAATGTGACACTCTGAGGGCAACATACAGGCGATCATAAGGGCAATCATGTGGAGGGTGGTCAGCAGTTCTAGAGTATGCTCGACTGTCTGCATCTGGGCCAAAAAATACTTGTTTTTGCCTTTTTTTCTTCTTTGTTGCATTTGGAGGCTGCTGATTACCAAAGGTCTATTTGCAGACACTAACAGTGAAAATGCAGGCAATCCAGTGTGTCTGCATGACTTTTTTTAGGATAGAATTCCTATCTAATGTGTGTGATAAGCACATATGATAGGGTGACAAAACAGGAGCACAATTTGAAATGACAGGGAAAGAGTGTTTTTACCCTAGGACGGGAAGTGCCTGAACAAGGCCCTTTACGGCAACACCATCAGACTAATTAAAGCTGTACGTAGGTTTAAAAATATTGAAAATTACTTTTGTATTTGCATTAACATGTTAAAACCTAAACAAGATTTTAGGGATTTTTGTTATACAGTGCCTTGAAAAAGTATTCATACCCCTTGAAATTTTCCACATTTTGTCATGTTACAACCAAAAACGTAAATGTATTTTATTGGGATTTTATGTGATAAACCGACACAAAGAGGCACATAATTGTGAAGTGGAAGGTAAATGATAAATAGTTTTCAAAATGTTTTACAAATAAATATCTGAAAAGTGTGGCGTGCATTTGTATTCAGCACCCCTAAGGCAATACTTTGTAGAACCCCCTTTTGCTGCAATTACAGCTGCAAGTCTTTTTGGGTATGTCTCTACCAGCTTTACACATCCAGAGAGTGACATTTTTGCCCATTCTTCTTTGCGAAATAGCTCAAGCTGTGTCAGATTGGATGGAAAGCGTCTGTGAATAGAAATGTTCAAATCTTGTCACAGATTCTCGATTGTATTTAGGTCTGGACTTTGACTGGGCCATTCACACAGTGAACCTCCGCCCCAGTCTCAAGTCTTTTGCAGACTCTTAACAGGTTTTTTTCTAAGATTGCCCTGTATTTGGCTCCATCCATCTTCCCATCAACTCAACTCTGACCAGCTTCCCTGTCCCTGATGAAGAAAAGCATCCCAACAACATGATGCTGCCAACACCATGTTTCACGGTGGGGATGTGTGTTCAGGGTGATGGGCAGTGTTAGTTTTCCGCCACACATAGAGTTTTGCTTATAGGCCAAAAAGTTCAACTTTGGTCTCATTTGACCAGAGCACCTTCTTCCACATGTTTGCTTTGTCCCCCACAGCTTTGTGGGGGACAAAGGTCAGGTTTTCAGGTCAGATTTGTGGAGTGATAGTTGTCCTGTGGACAGATTCTCCCACCTGAGCTGTGGATCTCTGCAGCTCCTCCAGAGTTACCATGGACCTCTTGGCTGCTTCTATAGAGGTGGACTCTATTTACTAATTAGGTGACTTCTGAAGGCAATTGGTTCTACTAGATTTTAGTTAGAGGTATCAGAGTAAAGGGGGCTGAATACAAATGCATGCCACACTTTTCAGATATTTATTTGTAAAATATTTTGAAAACCATTTATCATTTTCCTTCCACTTCACAATTACGTGCAACTTTGTGTAAGTCTATCACATAAAATCCCAATAAAATCCACTTACATTTTTGGTTGTAACATGACAAAATGTGGAAAATTTCAAGGGTATAAATACTTTTTTAAGGCACTGTACATGCGAACAGCAATGGCTGAAGTCGGCCTGTTGTAGAAGTATTAATAGCTGCCGCTATTCGCATATGTTAGAAATTGTCAGAAACCATGAACCAGACCGAGACAGAAGTACAGTAAAATCACACTTGTTTATTAATAAAAATAAAAAGGTAAATAGAGTAAGTGTAGTCAAAGCATAGCCAGAGTCCAGTAACCAGATCGGATAGTCAGCCAAGCCAGAGTTCAGTAACCAGATCTGGTAATCAGTCAAGCCAGAGTTCAGTAACCAGATCGGGTAATCAGCCAGGCCAGAAGTCAAGGATCCAAGTAGAGGAACAGCAAGCAGGAAAAGGAGCCAGAAGGGATGTCAGCAAAACCAGTCTTTAACAGGAACACAGGAGATGGTTTCTTGTGATATGACCAAGGAGAAGGCAGGAATGAAGTGAGCTGGACGTCTTTAAGTAGGCAGGACTGATGAGCAGATCCACAACAGCTGGTTAACTGTGGAGATAGAAGAGAGCTGGCAATTAGCCTACAGCTGAGCGGCCAGCTCAGAGAAGGAAGGGCTGAGCTAGCCCTGACAGTACCCCCTCCTCAATGACCCCTCCTCCTCCGACTGCCGGGCTTGAAGGGAAAACATCTATGGAAATCACAGAGGAGGGCAGGGGCATGTACGTCCGAGGATGAGACCCAGGAGCGTTCCTCCGGACAATACCCCTTCAAATGCACCAGGTACTGTATGCGCCCACGGAACCCACGTGAGTCAACAATGGATTGTACCTCATACTCCTCATGGTTCTCAACCTGTATAGGGTGAGGACATGGTACCGAGGTGGTAAAGCAGTTGCGGAGCAACGGTTTCAATAAGGAGACATGAAACGCATTTGGGATGCGCATACTAGGAGGAAGGTCCAACGCGTAAGCCACTGGATTAATTCTGCGAAGGATACGGAAAGGCCCAATAAACCGAGGTGCAAACTTCAGTGAGGGAACACGAAGTCGGAGGTTGCAAGATGACAGCCAGACCCTGTCCCCAACCTGGTAGGAAGACTTAGGCAGGTGTCTGCGGTCAGCATGGAGTCTGTACCTATCATTAGCATGACGCAAAGCCTCCTGGACTTGTGCCTAAGTGGAAGACCACGGAGATGCTCCTCTAGCGCAGAAATACTCTGTGTAACAAACGAGTCAGGCAACATGGAAGATTGGAAACCATAATTCGCCATAAACGGAGACAATCAGGAAGCAGAATTCAAAGCACGGTTGTGAGCAAACTCTGCCCATGGTAATAGGTCTGACCAGTTGTTGTGATGTTCAGAAATATAGCAATGTAGGAATTGCTCCAAGGACTGATTGGCTCGTTCTGCGGCCCCATTAGACTGTGGGTGATACGCAGAGGAGAAAGCAAGCTGAATTCCCAGCTGTGCACAAAAGGCTCGCCAGAACCGGGACACAAACTGACTACCCCTGTCCGAGACAATCACCTTGGGTAGCCCATGTAAGCAAAAGATCTCCCGAGTAAAAATGGAAGCCAGTTCCTTAGAAGTGGGCAACTTTTTAAGTGGAATACAATGACACATCTTTGAGAACCGGTCAATCACCATAAGGATAACCGTGTTGCCTTGGGAGTTGGGCAACTCCACAATGAAATCCATAGACAGGTGGGTCCAGGGCCTCTCTCCATTGGGTATGGGTTGTAGGAGGCCCACTGGAAGGTGTCGTGGAGTTTCACTCTGGGCACACACGGAACAGGCATCTACGAAGGCAGTTACATCAGCACATAGACTAGGCCACCAGAATTGTTGGGAAATGGCCCAAACGAGTTGATTCTTCCCAGGGTGGCCAGCTGCCTTGGGAGAATGGTAAGTCTGGAGCACGGCAGTACGGAGACACTCTGGGACAAAGCACCGGTCACAAGGTTTCTCAGGAGGAGCATCGACCTGAGCAGCAAGAGTTTTGTCACCCAAAGGAGAAGTAAGACTGGTGCGAACCGTAGCCAGAATATGATCAGGAGGAATCATAGGAACTGGAACCGACTCCAACTTGGAAGTGGAGGAAAATTGTTGTGACAAGGTGTCAGCCCTTACATTCTTAGTAAGAATGAGACAATGTAATTGAAACTTGACAAGAAAAGAGCCCATTGCGCCCTTCTGGGAGAGAGGTGTTTAGCCTCAGACAAGAATGTGAGATTCTTATGGTCAGTAAGAATGAGAACTGGCACAGTGGGGCCTTCGAGGAGATGTCTCCATTTTTTCAGGGCTAAAATGATCGCCAACAGCTCTCTGTCACCAGTCTCGTAATTGCACTCCGAAAGTGACAATTTGTTGGAAAAGTAGCCACAAGGATGCATAGCACTCTCAGAGGTAGGACGTTGAGACAGAAGGGTGCCAACACCAGTCTCAGAAGCATCAACCTCAAGGATAAAAGGTAACGTAGGATCAGGATGTGCCAACACAGGAGCAGAAACAAAGGCAGCCTTGAGACTTTCAAAGGCCTTAATGGACTCCGAAGACCAATTCTGTGGTTTACCGTTCTTTCTGGTCATATCGGTCAGGGGCTTGACCAGAGATGAGAAGTTACGAATAAACTTCTGATAATAGTTGGCAAAACCCAGGAAACGCTGCAGAGGATGTAAACCCATGGGTTGAGGCCACTGTAGGTCTGCCAAAAGTTTCTCTGGGTCCATCGAAAAATCAGCAGTGGAAATGACATAGCCCAGGAATTTAACCTGTTCCCGATGGAACTCACACTTCTCCAGTTTACAATAGAGATTGTTCTCTCTTAATTTCTGAAGCACGTGACAGACATCTGTGTGGTGGCTCTCCAGGGACTTGGAAAATATGAGGATATCACCGAGATAAACCACCACACATAACTGCAACAAATCTTGGAGGACATGGTTAAAAAATTCCTGGAAAACTGCCAGGGCGTTACAAAGGCCAAAGGGCATTACGAGGTACTCATAATGGCCTGTTCTGGTATTAAACGCAGTTTGCCACTCGTCGCCCTCCTTAATCTTCACAAGATTGTAAGCCCCTCTCAGATCAAGCTTAGTGAAAACCTTTGCTCCCTTGAGGCGATCAAATAACTCTGTAATCAACGGGATCAGGTAGGCATTCTTAATCGTGAAACGATTGAGACCCCTATAATCAATGCAAGGTCTCAGTTCACCGCTCTTCTTCTTCACAAAGAAGAAACCAGCACCAGCAGGAGACGAGGATTTGCGGATGAAACCTAGAGAAAGTGCGTCTGCAACATACTCCTCCATGGCTTTATCCTCCAAGACCGACAAATGGATAACCCCGACCATGAGGGGGAGTGGCACCAGGTTGAAGGTCAATTGAGCAATCATACGGCCGGTGTGGAGGCAAACTACCGGCTTGACTTTGGTCAAAGACATCGCAACAATCATGGTACTTCTCTGGCAGGGAGGAGAATGAAGAGGTACACAGAACTTTGGCTACCCTCCGGAAGCATGATTCACTGCATTGTGGTGACCAGGAGAGAACCTCAGCATGGAGCCAATCAAAAGAGGGGTTGTGCCTCTGTAACCAAGGATAACCAATAACCAGCGGAAACTTAGGAGAGGAAACCACTTTGGAATTGGATTAAATCAAAAAAAGCAGGGAGATAAGGAATGGGGGATTTTTGCGGTGTCTAGCATAAACTTATATACTTGACTTATTGTAAGTAAAAAATATAGATTTTATTAACATATTAGTTTTAAAAGAAAAGACAGAAAATGCAAACTTTTAGGTTAGCAGTAAAAGATTATATACAATTGGTGGTCATCGTCTTATACAGGTGGATAATAAATCACAGCAAGAGATATTGCACATTAGCCCGACATGTTTTGCTACTTTAGCTTCCCCAGGGGATGTGCAAGAGATTTATTAAATTGAGACCACCCATGCAATGGTTACACCTTTAAACTGCCTGGCCGGTCCCCTGACTTAATCCCAGATACCTCGAATCCGAGGGGGTCAATTTGGCAAGGTTATAGAGGGCTGACAGGGAGACAACTGAGTTCTATATTGATTCGATTATCTAAATGTCTGTGAGAAACAATGGCGATTGAAGAGCTTTAATCAGATCTTATGTAGATTTGGCTGCAGAGGCAGACTTGCAGCTCGCTGGTCACAAAATCAGTGTCGCCCTCCGGCTCTGGCTAGCCTTGCTGTGATTTATTATCCACCTGTATAAGACTATGACCACCAATTGTATATAATCTTTTACTGCTAACCTAAAAGTTTGCATTTTCTGTCTTTTCTTTTAAAACTAATATGTTAATAAAATCTATATTTTTTACTTACAATAAGTCAAGTGTATACGTTTATGGAAAACGCCTGGGGCAGCATCTCAAAGTATATCTTAACTTGGTTCAGAAACCCTCTGCATTGAACTGGATCGCCCCCAAATCGCTGGGGAAGCGGGGGGGAACCAGACATACCTCTTAACTCTTATAGAGGTAATACTCAAGGTGGGTGTCTGCACAGAGACTGGCGCAGCAGCAGGGACGGCCTGCAACTCAGATTGTACTGGAGCAGCCACAGTGGGGGATTTCAGGTGAGCCATGCGACTCAGGAGCGTTTGTAACGCTATGGCAAACTGATCCATGCGGTGATCTTGCTCATTCAATCTGGAAAAAATATTACCAACAAGTGGATTGACTGTATCTTCTGAATTCATGGCCTTTGCCTACTGTCAGAAACCATGAACCAGACCGAGACAGAAGTACAGTAAAATCACACTTGTTTATTAATAAAAATAAAAAGGTAAATAGAGTAAGCGTAGTCAAAGCATAGCCAGAGTCCAGTACCTGGATCAGGTAGTCAGCCAAGCCAGAGTTCAGTAACCAGATCGGGTAATCAGCCAAGCCAGAGTTCAGAAACCAGATCAGGTAATCAGCCAGGCCAGAAGTCAGGGATCCAAGTAGAGGAACAGCAAGCAGGATAAGGAGCCAGAAGGGATGTCAGCAAAGCCAGTCTTTAACAGGAACAAAGGAGAAGGTTTCTTGTGATGTGACCAAGCTGAAGGCAGGAATGAAGTGAGCTGGACGTCTTGAAGTAGGCAGGACTGACGAGCAGATCCACAACAGCTAGTTAACTGTGGAGAGAGAAGAGAGCTGGCAATTAGCTGACAGCTGAGCAGCCAGTTTAGAGAAGGAAGGGCTGAGCCAGCCCTGACAGAAATTCTGTGTAGAGTCCTACAGAACAGACAGTGATCAGTCCACATGGCCTTTGCTGCTTAAATGCAGACAGGAAATGTTTTCAGGGAAAAGAACAGTATACCATAGATGTAGCTACAAACTTATAAACACTGGCATCTACTGGTTGAAGAATATATCTCTGCTAAATACTGATGTACTGTAGTTGTTGCACAAAATACAATTCTGTATTCCAACACCCCCACTCAACAACTACTACTTATATTAGTCCCATTTCGGATCTCAGTTCTATACATCTGTTTTTTGTAAGGGGTTTTGTCAATGCTTTGATGCACTCCCCGGTTTCAATAAATCAACCCCATAGTGTAGTATACCTGGAGTAATCATCTATAAAAGTGTGAAAATACCTCTTCTTTCTTGGAGTCAATTTTTCCATTGGACTTCAAAGATCTGAATGAATTAAGACCAGAAGTTTCTTAGCTCTGCTGTTACTCTGCTTGTCATTTTTCTCTTTTATACAGCTGGTGCATTTCATTGTTTGATCACATGGACTCATTTTTCCACTTGCATAGTCATTCTCAGTTAATTTCTTTATAATGCCAGGACTTCGGTGCCCAAGTCGTCTGTGTCATGTGTGAATGCAGTTTGAATGTTTTTCCTCCTTGGCAGTATTAACCACCTCATTGCAGTTCAGCTCATACTGTTCATCTGTAATTTTAGCCTTTGCAATTAGAATAACTCGTTTTGTGATAGCACAACTGTCATCTTGGAAGGTCACTCCTTGCCTTGTTTTGTGAGCTTCTTCACTGACAAAAGATTTGTTTCAACAGCAGGGACATAGATGACATTTTTCCCGGGTACCTTTCTAGTGACACTCTGGAAAACAGGACAATAAAGAAAACCGTCTCCAATTCCTTCTGATTCTATTGTTTGCCGATTAGCTGTGGTGATTTTTTCTGTTGTACTCTGGTCAAGGTGAATGAAAATTTTCTGTCATTTGTCATGTGACTCGCAGCTCCTAAATCAACACACCATACCTGCAAAGATGAGGTGCAAATTTTGGATTGAAAAATATATTCAATTTTTGAAGAAAAATCAGTTCCCTCCTTTACACATTCAGCCTTTTGTAATTTAGTTTGTTTTTGCAT
This sequence comes from Lithobates septentrionalis, assembly GCA_037952835.1. Taxonomy (NCBI): domain Eukaryota; kingdom Metazoa; phylum Chordata; class Amphibia; order Anura; family Ranidae; genus Lithobates; species Lithobates septentrionalis. The sequence goes on from JBBDGP010001051.1 coordinate 2,311,238, forward strand.
TCTAGATTTCCAGATTCTGCAATCTGCTTTTAAATTACCTTTTAAATTTCTTGCACACAAAACATTCACATGTTTCTTGTTACGTCACTGTTTTTATTCCTATTTCTCATCTTTAAAGCAGACTCTGTGACAGAAGCACTGTCACTACTAATGCTTTCTGTTTTATGTTTATATTCATCTACAAGCTTGCCCTTAACACATAAGCATTTCATAACTTTCTGGTAAGCCCCTGGGTAATAGTGCTGCAACATGAAAATCTTTTATTTATTCTCCTATACCTCTCAGGTGTTCAACCATTTCCAAGATGTGCCTTATGTAATCCTGCATATCCTGTCCTTTGAACAACTTGGTTTGGTATAGCTGTCTAATCAAATACAGTTTATTGGCGAGATTAGGTCTTTCATGCACCTTTTGTAATCCTTCCCACATTTCTTTAGCAGTTTCACACTTACCGTAGATATATGTATGATTTGGTCATCTTCTATGCTAAGAGAGATTGTGCTCAGATCTTTTTGGTCTTTTTCTATCCACCTATCTGAAGGGTGTTCTGGCCTAACTTCATTTATACATATTACATTTCCACATACCTTCTTTTATTAGCAGCATCTTCATCTTGAATTTCCAAGACTAGTAGTTCTGGTTTGTCAGATTTGCTAATGAAAGTACTCTTCCTTCTGTTGCTGTATCTTGCACTTTTTTTTTGCTATAGCTGGCTATCACTGGGTTCTCAGCTTTTCTCTGGGTGGGTGTCTGGGCTATGCCTGGACCCAAATATATATTTTTTCTTTTGGACTCATAACCTGTTAGAAATTCTGTACATAGCCCTACAGAACAGACAGTGCACAATCCATATGGGCTTTTCTGCTTAAAGCGGTTGTATACCCTGCTTGGTGATTCTTACCTACAGATAAGCCTATAAAGAGGCTTACCTGTAGGTAAAAAGAATATCTCTTAAACCTACACGGTTTAGGAGATAATGACCCTGCATGCAGCCGCTGACGTCAGCAGTGCATGTGCTCTGCAGGTCTGACGTATTCTGCTGGAACTTGCCAGAACGGAGGGCCATTTACAGCGCCAGAGCCAGCATTTCCGAAAGAAACACTGAGGGAACATGTCAGCTCCTTCAGCGGTGACCGGGCGCCGCTGCAGGGCTTCGTTCAAAGGTAAGTATTTCATAATATGCTAGTATGCGATGCATACTAGTGCATTATGCTATTGTCTTGCAGGGTTTTTTTTTTGGTTTTTTTTTACTACCGCTTTAACTGCAGACAGGGAACATGAACTTTATTCAAGGAAAATGACATAGCGCATACCATAGATGCAGTTACAAAGGTATAAACACTGCCATCTACTGATTGATATCTCTACTAAACATTGATGTACAGTAGTTGTTGCACAAAATACAATTCTGTATTCCAACAGCATCCAACTATCATCCCAGTCATGAGATGATTCTTGTTGCTGGAATTTGCTGTATGCGTGTAATTGCCTATATGAAGGAGGCCTAAGTTAACCAACATGTGTCGATCATGCTTAATTTGGCTTAGGCATTAATGAGCTTGATGTCTCTCACCTATTTGGTTAAGCAGTGTTGAAAATGTTTGTAAATCACAAGACTGGCTGTATAGAATTACAAATAAACAATAAACATTTATTAGTATTTAAGATGCACATTTTGTTGTTTGCCAGGAGTTTCAAATAAAATCATATCTGAATTAACAGGAGATATTTCCCTGCAGAAATATCACAAACATATATCTAGGCATGCTTAAATGTCTAGCAGGGTCTCTGTTTGCATTTTTAATAGCATATGTTTCCAATTTTTCATAATTAGATCTGGATAGAGAAAATCAATTCACATTTAAGTTGGACTAGAGGCAAACGAGGTAGAGATTTTACTGACTTATCTTTTTTGTTGCAGGTTAACAGGAAAAAAATGTGTCATTATAACCAAATAGGGGAGGGGATCTTTTTTCCCAGGGGAGTGCAGGACTGGAGAGGAAGCCTGATTTCTCTGCTATAATTAACTTGCTGGCTAAATGTGGGAGCTGTGAAGACACCTCTGTGGTGGGGTGACAATACGCTCCTCATACATATGCAGACAGACTTCACACTGCTTAAATTTCCCTGTTCTTGTCCATACCAACCACCCTGCACTCAGGGGAAGGTTCATTTCTACTTAAATATTAAGTAATAATAAATTAAGTATTAATTGCAATCAATGTAAAGAAAATGTCTTTTCTTTTTGTCCAGAGCCAAAGAATAACACAGCGTGAAGTGGTATATTGTGTAGGATGCAGGCATTCCTTTGTCAGTTCTTATCAGGGTCATAACAACAGGAAGACTATTGTTTCATTCACTCTAGAAATCTTTAAGAATACATTTACATTTCTTTATTTCACAACCAGCAATAATGGTGGTCCATGGGGGTCACTGATAATACCTCATTTAATAACCCCGAAAAAAATCCCACAAACTCAATACTTAAATATAAAATGTGATTTATAATTTTTAATTCAATATAATATAAAATTATTTTCATGTATCTTTTTATGTTTTGGAAGCACTGGAAAAAAAGTAATTCTTCAAGCTAAATCACACTAAGACCCCTTTCACACTGGGGCGGTTTGCAGGCGGTATTGCGCTAAAAATACCGCCTGCAAACCGCCCCTAAACAGCCTCCGCTGTTTGTTCAGTGTGAAAGCCCGAGGGCTTTCACACTGAAGCGGTGCGCTGACAGGACGGTGAAAGAAGTCCTGCAAACCGCTTCTTTGGAGCGGTGTATTCACGGCTCCTGCCCATTGAAATCAATGGGACAGCGCGGCTATACCGCGGCAATACCGCGGCTATAGCCGCGCTGTACGAGGGATCTTAACCCTTTTTCGGCCGCCAGCGGGGGGTAGAACCGCACCGCTATCGGCCGAATACAGCTGCAAGAACAACGGTACAGCAGCGCTAAAAATAGCGCTGTTGTACCGCCGACGCCCCCACCGCCCCAGTGTGAAAGGGGCCTTAGGCTCGATTCACACCTATGCATGTTGCTTTTGAGCGTTTTTGGAGGTTTTTTTTTCATGCTTGCCACGTTTTTGAGCAGCGTTTTTGTAGCGTTTTTGCCGCGTTTTGCGTTTTTTTGGTTTTTTTTTTTGTTTTTTGTTTTTTACAGTTTTTTTTGACTGTATACAGTCAAAAAAAAATTGAAAAAAAAAAAAAAAAACCCCCGGCAAAAACGCATCAAAAACGCATCAAAAACGCTGTAAAAAATGCTGCAAAAACGCTTCACTTGCGTTTTTGATGCTTGTCCATTGAATTCTATTACATGCAAAACGCTGCATTTTGCATGAAAAAAAGTCCCTGACCCTTTCCAAAAATGCAGAGATACAAAAAGGCATTGATGTGAACATGTTCCATAGGAACCCATGTTAAAAAATGCCCATGCATTTCTGCAAAATGTAAAATGCATCAAAAAACGCGCTAGTGTGAATGGAGCCTTAGGCCTGGTTCACACCTATGCATTTTTTTGTACATTTTCAGTTTTGTAGAAACACACTACAGTCCATTTAACATGGTTTCCTATGGGTCATGTTCACATCTGTGCATTTTATGGAAAGAGCCAGGCACTTTTTTCTGGTTTTTGGTTCCATAGACTTCAATTGGACCAAAAATGCAGTATTGAAAAATGCAAAATGCACCCGGAATATGCAAACTGCAACCTGCATAGGTGTGAACCAGGCCTAAAAAAGACTACCATTGTCTGACTTACAAGCTGCATGCTAAATCTAGGGCAGTGAATCAGCTGTTCTGCATCACTGTGAGTGAGGTGACTAGAACTAGACTAGTATATAGCATATAATTTGGACAGTTGAAGCTTCCAGCAGGCATATATTTTATTTAAAAGATATACATTTATATAGAACTGTCACCAGGTGCTCGGCTACAGCAATATGGAGAAGGAGACATTGCCTTTTATTTTTCTCTCCCTCTACTGAGATACTGATGTTTTGCTGCACTATTCCCCTCCTGCCAGCAGAAGGAAAACTAAAGCCAAGCAAGCCCATAGACGTCTATGCAAAGAGCTGAAAATCCAGGGAGTTGAAAAAGCAGCCATATAATGGGAGCAATTGATTCCTTACACTACAGATCCCAATAGGCTCTGTGCAGTAGCAGGCGTGGCAAGATGATTTTTATTAAACTCCCTGGGAAAGTTCTTCCTCTTGGCACAGAGGAAGTTAGAGAGAGAGCACCTTTGTCTTAATATTCACCTGCCAGCGAGACACCATACCAGCAGAGATCCAAGCATGAGACTGGAATAAGGACACCCAGAGGCAGCGCAGCACCGCCCACATAACAGCACCTGCATCGCTGCCACAGGGAGCCTGGAGCATCCACTCACCTTTTGCTTCCCACCGCTGATCACTGGAGGCCTTCAGGGAGAGACCGAGGGCCCCCTTCTACAGATACTGCATCTCTGGGACTGGTGAAAGGGTTATTTGCTCATTGCTGATACTGCTAGCAGGGACTGAGCCACTGGGAGCAGTGTACCAAATGTACCCAATCCATACCGCCCCTATACTGCACTCTATTCCACACTTATTACAAACCTTGACTGCACCTATACCAACCCTATACCGCATGATACCGAACATATACTGCATACGAACCACATCTACCTTGCACTTATGTCGACACTATACTGTAACTATTCTGTACTTATATTGCATGCAGGTTTACTGGGACTGTCGTTAAGTGCAAAAATGCTCTTAAAGGACCCCAACGATAGCAGGCAGAAGAACATCTCAAAGGACTGCCCCTCCCCTAATAATTATTTGACAAGACCCATTTGTTCCACTGCCTGTACACCCCCCCCCCCCCCCCCCCATTATCCTCCTTTTGTTTTGAACAGTGCATACCCAGTGCTGCCATAAATGTGCTCTGGCAGTATAGTTCCAGCACTCAGCAGATTGAACTTTACTACTGCTCACTGCCTTTTCCTTTCTCCTAGACAGAAACAGACATTTAACCCTTTTAGCGCAGACACATTCCCATTAGAAGGGAGGGTTTTTACTTTTCTTGGAGTGGGGCTTTTAAATTATATTAAACCCAAAACAAAAAAAATTATATATTGCAGCTTACCAATCCTTAAATGTGTTGGCTGCATTCATTTTCTTTTTTTGTGATCTTTTTTCCCTCTGTTTTCTCCTGGTGATCCTGATCTGTAACACGCTTCATGCATTAGAGTTCCCCCACTCTGAATGAAGGAGCACTGGGGCACCTTTGGACAGCAGCATTGTCAGTCTGGGGGGAGAGGAGTGTTAGATGCATAGCTCCCAACTCTCCCTGATTTTGAGGGACTGTCCCTGATTCATAGATCAGTCCCTCTGTCCTTCCTTCCTCCTCATTTGTCCCTAATCTTGGTGTGATCTATATAGTTGTATATAAAATGCACTATTTATCTTTCAAAAAAGTGTTTCCTAGTGCTAAACCTTTCATCCGATTTCTAAATTGCTGCATTTGTAAATTTCAAAAGCCAATATAAAGGAATAATAGTGGTAAAAAAAGCACTTGTGGGTTTAACTAATCTTTTTTTTTTGTAGAAATTTCCTTTAAGGGAGCGTGGCAGGGGGTGTGTCCTATGCCTATATACATTTGGTAATAGGTGTCCCTTGTTCCCATCTCAAAAAGTTGGGAGGTATGTTAGATGTACAAGAAGATTTAGATACACTAACAAATTGAAGCCACACTCCAGCTCACATTGCAGTTACAGCAACAGTTTTGTTTCTTTAGGAATAAATGTTGTGCATGAATAAATAAAAGCTGATCATTGTAAGCACCCCTGTCAGGGGTAAATGGTTTGTCTCAGCAGTCTAAATGCTACATTAGCAGGTGAGCTTGCACTGTTGAAAAAAAACAGATTTACTGCCCAAATCACCGGTTGAAAATAAAAGAAAGAAAGCTTAAAGAAGAAAACAAATGCAGCCACCGAATCTAAGAATTGGTAAGCTGCAATATAATAAATGTTTGCATTTGAGATTAATACTGCCTTAATCTCTCACTAGTGATGCCATTATAACAATCAGGGCTTTTTTTCAGCAAGAATGCGGGGGGAACGCAGTTTTTGGCACCTCTAGTACTGAGTATATGCAGTGATAAGAGGTACTGGGGTGTGCTGGAGGGTCTATTGATGCTGGCTGCTGGGAAATCTAATGTTGCTGGGAGTTCTATTGTTGCTGATAGGGATCTGTTGTTGCTGGGGGGCAATTGTTACTGGCAGCAGGGGATCTATTTTTCTCATTTCCTATTATAATTAACAAATTCCTTACAAATTATTTAGCAGCACAAAATGATACTTGGTTCTGTATTCTCTAAAAGGGGCAGTACTACGTGTTGGGAAGGGGCGAAACCAAGGGGTGATGCTTGGAGGTAGGTACGGGGTGATTAGGAAACAGGGTTGCTACTTTTTCTTCAAGCCAAACCCAAACACGTTAGGGGCGCACAGACATGTATTTTTTTTAAATATACACTATAGGATTGTAACAGACCTGGGACACCTTTGGGCGCTCCAAAGAAAATAGTAATACAGCACACATAGTGCCCCCTCACCCTCCTGTCGGGCCCTAGACAGGTATTTGCACCCACTTCCGGCATAGACTCCCATGGGAGTCTATGCCTCTTCCCGTCCCGACCGCGCTGTCTGCTGTGAACACACAGCTCCCAGCAGAGAGCGGGGACCACTAGGGACGCGCAGCGCGACTCGCGCATGCGCAGTAGGGAACCGGGAAGTGAAGCCGCAAAGCTTCACTTCCTGATTCCCTCACCTAGGATGGCGGCGGCAGCTGCCGAGAACCGAGCGGGTTCTCCGCGTCCCCTGCCGACATCGCTGGACCCCGGGACAGGTAAGTGGCCATGTATTAAAAGTCAGCAGCTGCAGTATTTGTAGCTGCTGGCTTTTAATATTTTTTTTTTTGGCGGTGTGGGTGAACCCCCGCTTTAATAACTACCAAAAGTGTTTTACTACACCAAACGTTTTACCCAACCTTAAATTATTATATATATATTTTTTTTGTAAAGGCATTATAAAAGAACATTAGTGGTAAATAAAATGCAAAAGTCGGTTTACCCAATAATTTTTTGTGTAATAATTCTTCATTGTTTGCTTAAATAGGGGCGTGACAGACGTGTGCCCTTTGCCTTGGCCCTTTGTGTGCCTCTTTCTCATCTCAGAAAGTTGGGAGGTAGGAGTATGTGCAGAGTTCATATCTTCTGGATAAAAAGCAAAACAAAAAAACTAGAATGAGAAGTGAGTAGTATAATATGTGTTTAGTAAATCATCTCCATACAGTAGAAATCAGTGATCCCTAAACACCATTTCTTCTGGTTTGCAATACACTTCTCATATGACGAACCCCAGCTGTCACCTAACCATTAGCATAGGTAAGCACTCCTAACTGAATACCTGGTGACTACATCCTACCAATTATTGGAGTGCTGGGCATATGGGGAGGAAACTACTGGTTTCATCCTTAATGATTTTCTGCCTCTGAACATACCCATGGGAGGAAACACAATACTGGTCACTGCTGGTTAAGATACACAATGTGCTTAATATGTATGATGTCTTCTTATCAAGGCAGCAATTACTTTTCTTTATTTAACACTGGCAGTGAATAGCCATAATAAAATATGTAGACATGATGCAAATGTAACAACATTATACAGTATATACTGTCCTTGGGAAAGTTTGTTCAATCAAGCAGGGCTCCGTTACCCATCACCCAGTTCTCTTATCATGCTTATTTTACAGTGTTCAGATATATATACACAACAGAGCAGTCTTGTTCTACTTGAAAAACCTATATCTCTGGAAGCCATTTTCCTTAGAAACGTTTAAAAAAAGAAGTAGAGCAGATAAAATATCCAAGGCCCATTTTCTAGAATATGTTCTCTGCTGTTAGCTGGAGGGCCACAAGTTGATAAACCTTAATGAGACACAGAAAAACAGCTTTTAATATCATGCACAGTGTTGTTGGCTTTATTACTAACATATTACAGTTATATTCATTATTAATCAGGGACAGGAAATGATGGGAAATCTTTGCAATGGGGATAGAAACAAAAACAAACCTCTGTGTTTTTCTATTGCTGTCGCATATATTGTATACTGTACTTGAATGTGCATACCTCCCAACTTTTGAGCTTGACAAAAAGGGACACCTTGGAAAAACGATGATATCAGTGTGTATGATGCGCCATCTTGAGTCATGGGTTTGGTCATATGGGTGAGGTTTAAAGTGATGTAGTCAAAGATAATAACCATGTTATTGCACCAAAATGCAACTGCTAACCAAATTCAGCGCAGCTCCTCTTTCAGGTGTAGCCAGGAACTGGCTAATATTACCTTCATTGTCAGGAGACACTATGTAGCCTTGCTACTGTGAAGCTGTTGTCTCCCAGTGTTCAGCCTGGGCTCTGTGTCATCACATCCTGAAGGTAGAGTGAGTGAGTTCTAATGTCCTGTACACACGATAGGATTTTCCGATAACAAAATCCATGTTTTTTTCCCGACGGATGTTGGCTCAAACTTGTCTTGTATACACACGGTCACACAGAGTTGGTCGAAAATTCCGAACGTCAAGAACGCGGTGACGTACAACACGTATGACGAGCCGAGAAAAATGAAGTTTAATAGCCACTGCTGCTCTTCTGCTTGATTCCGAGCATGCATGGCACTTTGTGCGTTGGAATTGTGTACACACGATCGGAATTTACGACAACAGATTTTGCTGTCGGAAAATTTGAGAACCAGATCTCAAATTTGTGTGATGGAAATTCCGATGGAAAATGTCCGATGGAGCCTACACATGATCGGAATTTCCGACAACAAGCTCCTATCAAACATTTTCTGTCGGAAAATCATATCGTGTGTACGGGGCATGAGGGTGAAGCAAAGCATCTTGGTACATGTAGTCCATGTAGCTAAAATTTGCATTCAGCTGGACTGTTTTGGACTACAAATACCAGCCAGCTGAGGGAGCAGAACAAGATGCTGGGAGAGGAGATAAAAAGCCTGTGTGTGGGTGGGATTGCTCTTTTGGTACCCCGGCTTGGAACTGAAAGCAAGGGACTCTGTGTCATTGTGTGCTGTGGCCAAGCCTGTGCTACAGAGGGAGAGAGGAGCATCCACTGCCAGCTACTTCTGACCATCCATCAGCAGCCTGAGGGATGCTCTTTACACGTCCAAGCCAGATCCAGCCGAGCTGCAGCGAGGTGTGCCACAGGGCTGCACTATACCTCGAGTTGATCTAGTTTATTTCCCGGCTTTCCTCAACTATCAGGTTTTAGCATACCATGGCCAACTTTAGAACTGATATGTAAGTAATTTTGGGGTGTTTGATCGTCTCCTCCCCCTACATCCGTATTTAATTTATTGGAGTACTTTGGAATATTTTTTATAGATACGCATTCTGCACTTGCTTCTGAAGAAATGGAACTTCTTCCACGAAACACGTCAAGCTTTTAAATGCAGTTTTTTATTCAATCATGCGTTTATATTATACCCTTTTCTTTGATTCTATGTATCATGTGCAATAATGGAATTTTCACATTTGCCTATCATATGCCCATCAGCTTGTCATATCTGCTATATACCATGTCCCATGTGTATTTATATGAATAAACTTTCTCATTATTGTGCAATTTATTTATTTTTGTCTAACACATATCTCACTCCCAAATCCCCCCTTTTCTTAAGGGCTATGTTTATCTTGCTGGGATCTAATGTTTCTAACACTTCAGTAAACAAAGTAAACACAGTAAACTCAACTGTTTCACTTAAATTGTGTATGTCTTTAATTATCTTGGTTAACACCAAAAATGTCTGAACCCAGGGTGTCAGAGGTGTCGGAGGACTTGCAAGGTCGGTGCAACCATTGTGGTACAGATTCAATAAGCGGCCCCTTTACGGGGGTAGCGCTACACAGATTTCCACTGAAAGCCATTCAACCCACTTTCTGTGAGCCCGTGGCATAACAGGAGATTGCCGTAGGATCAATGAAGATTGCTGTAGAACCAAAATATGATACTGCAGAAAGTAGCACTAGGTCATTACATTACACTTCTCTCTGCAGTTTTCAGGACATGCCCACCACCAGAGAATGAAGGGAAATGTCTTGTGCAATCTGATGACACCCAAAGAAACAAAGATTAGGAAGAATTTTCAGTACTAAGATCATGATGCAAGAATGTTTTCTTTAAGTGCCAGTACTTTAAAGTGGTTGTAAAGGCTGAAGTTTTTTTTTACCTTCATGTATTGTATGCATGAAGGTAAAAAACCTTCTTTGTGTTGCTCCTTCCACAGCACCCCCTTAATACTCACCTGAGCCCCCTCTCGATCCAGGAGCTTCACTGTCACTGGTCTCTCTATCCTCATTGGTTGAGACACAGCAGCGGGAGCCAGTGAGCCAATGAGGAGAGAGTGGGGGCGGGACCAAGCCGCAGCTCTATGTGTCTTCTGAACGCATAGAGCGGGGCTCGGAAGCGAGCATGCACCAGTGCCCCCACAGCAAGCGGCTTGCTATTGGGGGCACTGCTCAAGGGTGAGGAGCCAGGAGCACCAGCGGGAAACCCGAGAAGAAGAGGATCAGGGCTGCTCTGTGCAAAACCATTGCACAGAACAGGTAAGTATAACATGTTTGGTTTTAAAAAATAAAATAAAAAAAACAAAAACTGACCTTTAGAATCACTTTAAGCACCCAAAAAGCTAAGTATGGTCTATTAGGACTTAGGTCGGTGTTGGGAATTAGGATAACAATTGGGTTAGAGAGTTATATTTAAGGAACTGGATGTTTGGGTAAAGTTTTGTGGTGCAGTCTGTGTGTTAATTATTATTTTTAAGTGTTTACTTGAAAAAAATTATACCTCAATCTTCCAGGAAGAGATAATGTGCCTGGATTTCCCCTTTAAATAAATAGCAAGATTCTCCAAGTGCTAGTCACGCTTTACCAGTGGCAGCTTCCACTTAGCTAGCCACTCACAGCCACAGCAGGAACTAGAAGATTCCTTTCGCTACAATTCATACCAGCCTAAATTGCTGTTGTAAATGTAGCCTAGGATTTTGAACACCTTTTGTTTTGATGAACCTGAAATTTACAGTATGTAGCTGATGTCAATGAGAGTAGGCTTTAAGAGACCAATGTGATGTCACCCAGATACCCTTGATTTGAGCAACATTTTGTTCTTGTGCTTCATACAGTATTAACTTTTATATTTTTTCTTTAGATATTTGATATCTCCAACTTTGGTGAAAGAGCCATATAAAAACAGTGTAATGTGACCACAAGACCTGATAGTAAAACACTAAGTAAACATAGGCTTCAACTTGTATAAAAGCAGTATTTACAGCAAGCTTTTACGCAGCATTTGCAAAGTTTTTGGCAAGCTTCAAGCAGCTTCCTTTAAGCCTTTAAATCAGGCATGTCAAACTTGAATCAAACATTGGCCTGAATTGAATGCAATAAATCAGCATTTTGTCCAGTGAGGGCCACACACACTTATATTTATGAAACAGCTCACATCTATTCAGCTATTCATCTAGCAAAACTGCTTGGTTCTGTGCAACGGGGCAAAATCAAATGTTCTCCGGCTATTTGCTCTACAGGTCGAATGGTATTTATTCATGAAAAAGAGTAGGTCATGAAAATACCACATTATGGTCAGTAGATGGAGCTGAGATGTGTTTTTTTCCTATGATCCTCAACTCCCTCTAGTGGCCATAATGCAGTATTTTCCAAAACCATAATTAATATTTGACCTATAGAGGAAGTTGAAGGAGAATTTGATTTTGCCCCACTCTCACAGAACAAATGTACCAGTAGTTTTGCTGGTCAAATAGATAATATCATTTTTTATTTTTCTTAATACAGCCCTTTGGGTATGGTCACACTATATTTACATTACCTTGAAAAAGTATTCATACCCCTTGAAGTTGTCCACATTTTATCATGTTACAAACAAAAACTTAAGTGTATTATATTGGGATTTTATGTGATAGACCAACACAAAGTGGCACATAAATGTGAGGTGGAAGGAAAATTCTAAATGTTTCTCAAAATTTTTTACAAATAAATATCTGAAAAGTGAGGTGTGCATTTGTATTCAGCCCCCCTGAGTCAATACTTTGTAGAACCACCTTTCGCTGCAATTACAGCTGCGAGTCTTTTTCGGTATGTCCCTTCTGGCTTTGCACATCTAGAGAGTGACATTTTTGCCTATTCTTCTTTGCAAAATAGCTCAAGCTTTGTCAGATTGGATGGAGAGCGCCTGTGACCAGCAATATTCAAGTCTTACCACAGATTCTCAATTGGATTTAGGTCTGGACTTTGACTGGGCCATTCTAACACATGAACATGCTTTGATCTAAACCATTCCATTGTAGTTCTGGCTGAATGTTTAGGGTCGTTGTCCTGCTGGAAGGTGAACCTCCGCCTCAGTCTCAAGTCTTTTGCAGACTCTTAATATATTTCCTTCCAAGATGGCCCTGTATTTGGCTCCCTCCATCTTCCTATCAACTCTGACCAGCTTCCCTGTCCCTGCTGAAGAACAGCATCCCCACAACATGATGCTGCCACCACGTTTCACAGTGGGAATGGTGTGTTCAGGGTGATGTTCAGTGTTAGTTTTCCGCCACACATAGCGTTTTGCTTTTAGGCCAAAAAGTAAAATTTTGGTCTATTCTGACCAATGACCTTCTTCCACATGTTTACTGTGTCCTCCACATGGCTTCTCGAAAAATGTAAACAGGAATTGTTATAGCTTTCTTTCAACAATGGCTTTCTTCTTGCCACTCTTCCATAAAGGCCTTATTTGTGGCGTGCATGACAGATTCTCTCACCAGAGCTGTGGATCTCTGCAGGTCCTCCAGAGTCACCATGGGCCTCTTTGCTGTTTCTCTGATTAATGCTCTCCTTGCCCGGCCTGTCAGTTTAGGTGGACAGCCATGTCTTGGTAGGTTTTAACTAAGGTTCTCTAACAAACCTCTGAAGGCTTCACAGAACAGCTGTATTTATACTGAGATTAAATTACACACAGGTGGACTCTATTTACTAATTAGGTTCCACTAGATTTTAGTTAGGGGTATCAGAGTAAAAAGGGCTGAATACAAATGCACGCCACACTTTTCAGACATTTGTTTGTAAAACATTTTGAAAACCATTTATCATTTTCCTTCCACTTAACAATTATGTGCCACTTTGTGTTGGAAAAAATTTGGAAAATTTCAAGGGGTATGAATACTTTTTCAAGGCACTGTAGTACAGGTCCTTGCCCTCAAGGAGCTTGCAATCTAAGGTCCTTAACTCACATTTATACAAGGGCCAATTAAACTACCAGCATGTCTTTGGAGCATGAAGACACCAGCACTGGAGTATGCCTCTGAAGGACTGAAATTTCTGGACTACACCTTAGCAGGTATGCCGGGGCAGCACTCAGCTGTACTTATATTTAGGGAATTAGGAATGAATAATGCATTTGTCTGTTGGACTGGAAAATTTCTATTCTATTCTTTCTTAAAGTGATTGTAAACTCTAAATTTTTTAGGAGGACCCCTTTCACACTGAAGTGCTTTTCAGGTGCTTTCACCCTAAAAAAGCGACTGAAAAGCTCACGAAAACCTATTTCCATTAAAATCAATGAATGCTTTTACACTGGGGCAGTGCGCTGGCAGAGAGGTGAAAAAACACCCCTCTCCATTGAATGGAAAACGCTTCAAAAGCACCTGAAAAGCTCTTCAAAAGTGCTCATGGTTTTACTGGCAGTTTAGAAGCGCCTCAGTGTGAAACGGGGCTTAAAAATTACAAACATCCCCTCTTCTCGGTTCCCTCTTCGGGGCTCCTGGCCCCTCCCTCCTGTTGAGTGCCTCCACAGAAAGCAGCTTGCTATGGGGCACCCGAGCCGAGCCACAGCTCCCTGTGTCTATTCAGACATGGAGCTGTGGCGTCACCCTTCCCCCTTTCTCTCCTCATTGGCTGACTGAATTTGATTGACAGTAGAGGGAGCCAATGGCGCCACGCTGCTGTCTCAGCCAATGAGTAGAGCAGCCGAGACAATCCTACAACATTGCTGGATCTAGATGGGGCTCAGGTAAGTATTAGGGGGGCTGAGGGGGGCTGCTGCATATAGCATTTTATCTTAATGCATAGAATGCATTAAGATAAAAAAAACCTTCTGCCTTTACAACCTATTATTTAGGTAAAGTATTGAAACGTTGTCCTTGTCTGGTCTGAAGTTACTAAAGATGTGTATTGCAAGTACTTTGCACACACATAGTTTACAAACTGGTCTTAACACATTTTGAACCCGCACAAAGTGCACAGCGGGGCCCACTCCGCTACTGGGGAGTAGTGGTGGAAAACCCTGGACGGATGGATGTGGACATCGACTCCCATGCCCCTCCTAAATGCACATTACAGAGAAGGTATACACTGTTACGGAAAACTAAGAGTTAAGTGGAGAAAATATGCAGTGCAAGTGTACACGGTGTATGTTCATCTCTCAAATTAGAGGGCCACCTTAAGGTTAAGTATTCCCCCATGGCAACCTTAGCCTTGTCCCAGGGAATTGATAAAGAAGACACAAAACAAAGGTACCCCATGCATGTGTAAAGTAGGGATGGGCCGAACGGACCCCTGTTCGGTTCGCACCAGAACTTTAGAACACCAAATTACAAACCCCATTAAAGTTCGGACCCGAATATTAAACCCCATTAAAGTCAATGGGACCCAAACGTCAAAAATCAAAAGTGCCCATTTTGAAGGCTTATATGCAAGTAATTGGGCATACAATGGTTATAGGGGTCCGGGTCCTGCCCTGGGGACAGGTATCAATAAAAAAAAAGTTTGTGAAAAACGTCATTTTTAAATGAGCAGCGATTTGTTGATTTTTAAAGTGAAACCCTAAAAATGAAAAATTCCTTCCACTATAGTGCCTGGGGTCCCCTTAGTCTACATGTAAAGTGTCAGATCTGTACCATGTCTATAATCTGCTGCACCAATAATTGCATTTATAAAGCCCAAAAAAATTAAATTTTCCCTGCAAGCTCCATTTATTTTGCTCAGAAACAGCTGGGGAGCCAGTGCGTATGATGAGGCCACAATGTAGTGCACTGGGAACAAGATTCTAGATTTTTTTGGATACATTCTGGTGTCACTTTGACTATGGATAGAAGTAACGGGTGAGTAAAAATTGGTCTTTGAGTCTCGTGGCACCTTCCCACTGTAACCCTATAGAGGTAATCTTGATGAAAGCAAGAATTGGCCTTGCTGTAAAAAATTGCAATGATATGCACCTGTCAAACTGGTGCAGAAAAATTGGTCTTTGGGTGTTAATTGTGCCCATGAAACCTATACCAAAAATATTCTTCCAGATGAAATGATTGAACACCCTCAACGCTAGGCAGCCTCGAAGTCCTGCAGAGAGTCCACATCCCAAAAAGACTTAATCAGTGACATCGGCATCAGGGGCTTAGCTGGTAATAGCTGGTAATCCAGGACTGATACATTTTGATAAAAGTCAAACGGTCAACGGAGTCTGTGGACAGATGCGTTCTATGATCATTAACAAAACCTCCTGCAGCACTGAATGCCCATTCCGAAAGCATGCTGGATGCAGGGCAGCCCAACAACTCAATAGCATAGTGGGCAGGTTGTGGCCAGTAGGTGTTTTTAACTAGCCCTGCAGGAAATGTCATTCTTGTATGTGTGCGCTGTAAAATATTTTGTACTGTTTATAGGTCTTACAGCAGCACCATCTTGAATTTAAATGCATTGTATGGTGTGCCCCCCAAATATGTTCTTGTAGGTTGTGGCCAGTGGTCTATTCTCATGACCCAGTAAGTCAGTGGATCGTCAGCTGGAAAGCTCTCCATCTCTGTTTTGGCCCTGAGGTAATCATCCATCATGTGATGCAGGCGCTGCCGATGGGATGTGGAAGCTGACAGCCTGGGCGGCAAGGACTAAAAAAAATCCGAAATGCCTCAGGCAGACGCTCCTCTCTTGACCAACAGAAGACTCAAAACGACATTTTCCACCACACTGTAACTTACTTGTATCAGAAAAAAGTTCAATAAAATCCTCTTTAACGTGCCTCAAGAGATTTTATCTTCTGCACTCTGTGGGGACGGGATGAGTTCTGAGACCTTCCCCTTATAATGGTGGTCAAGAAGGGTTGCCAACCAGTAATCATCCTTCTCCTTTATGCCACGTATTCTTGGGTCCTTTTGCAGGCTTTGAAGCATGAGGTTGCCCATGCGCCTCAAATTTGCAGAGGCTTGAAAAGCACACTCCTCGGGGTCACTCAAGGTGACAGCATCTGGAACTTCCTCCTTCCAGCCACATACTATTCCCAAGGGTCTTGGGGTTGGAAAGCCATCGCTTACAGATTGATGCATGTCTTCCTCTTCTTCGAAGCCTATGAAAGTGCCAGAATCCTCCTCCTCATCCTCCTCCCCTCTCTCCTTCTGTGTTTTCTGTGACATAGGAATGATGGTGTCTGGATAAAGTGGGATTTGAGAGAAAAGGAAGTCCTCCTCTTCCACCTGCTGCTCTGCCTCCAGTGCCCTGTCCATAATGCCACGCAGTCTGCTACAGCAGGAACACAACAGGGATTGTGTCACTAATGCATGCACTGTCACTGCTCACCATCCTTGTGGCCTTTTCAAATGGTGACAATACAGTGCATGCATCCTTAATGATCAGCCATTGGCGTGGGGAAAAAAAGCAGAGGCGGCCTGAGCCTGTCGTCGTGCCGTACTGGCACAGGTACTTGTTGACCTCCCTCTGCTGCATGTATAGCTGCTGCAGCATTTGCAAAGATGAGTTCCACCTGGTGGGCATGTCACAAATCAGGCGGTTTACAGGTAGGTGGAATTCCTGCTGAATTTCAGCCAACCGAGCACTGGCTGTGTATGACCGTCTGAAATGGCTACAGACTCTTCTGGCCTGTTTTAGTACAACTTGCAACCCTGGGTACATACTTAGGAAACGCTGCACCACCAAATTGAGGACATGTGCCAGGCATGGCACGTGTCAACTTTCCCTGTCTGAGGGCGGACAGGAGGTTTGAGCCATTATCGGACACCACTATTCCTTGCTCCAGCTAGCGTGGTGTGAACCACCACTGGGCCTGTCCCTGCAGAGCTGCAAGAATATCTGCTCTGGTGTGGTTCCTGTCCCCTAAACACACCAGCTGAAGCACTGAGTGACACCTTTTAGCCTGACTCTGGGAATAGCCCTTTGAACGCTTAGGGGGTTCCTGATGTTCATAGGACAATTCTGCAGAGGAGGGCATGTAGGTGGTGGAGGAGGAGGAGGAGGGGGTAGAGCTCACAAGTCTGGCATCATCACCACCAGCTGTATGGAGACATGGGGGCACAACAAGCTGCAGCACTGAGCCCTGTCCTGCATCCTTTCAAGTTGCAAGCACCATTACCCAGTGTGCTGTGAACAAAATATATCATCCCTGCCCATGCTTGCTGGACCACGTGCCAGCAGTAAGGTGAATTTTATGGCTGACTGCCTTGCCCAACGATGCCAGAACATTCCCTTCCACGTGATGGTAGAGCGATGGAACGGCCTTACGTGAAAAGTAGTAGCGACTGGGAACCTGCCATTGTGGTACAGCACATTGTGCAAATTCACGGAAGGGGGCAGAATCCACCAGGCTGAAAGGCAGAAGTTGGAGACCCAACAGCTTTGACAAGCTTAGATTCAGACACTGGGCATGTGGGTGGCAGGGACTGTATTTTTTTTCCGCTGCAGCAGATGGGGCAGAGAAATTTGCCAGCTACAGTCTACAGCTGGTGGTGTGCTGCTGGCAGATGTGCTGCTAGGACATGACCCTGTGCTATACCATCATCCCTGTCAGTAGAGGCTGCTGAAAGGTAACGACTCCGTATCGCAGGGGTAGACTGAAGTGGGTAAGGAGCAGGAGGAGGGACAGATTTGTGCCCCTTTTGTGTGGCTTTTAGGTGCTAATGCCAACGGGCTGAGTGGTTGGTCGTTAAATGCCTTGTTAGGCATGTGGTACCCAAATGGTTGGTGTTTTAGCCACATTTGATGTGCCTGAGACACAGTTTGCAGATAGCAACAGTGCGATCTGCTGCAGATGTGCTGAAAAAGGCCCAGACAGCTGAGCTTTGTGGAGTGGGCTGGGAGATAACAGCTGCAGAATGTGATGGAATAGGGTGGCTGCTCTCTACTCTTTCTTGATGTCGGCCTCCTTGGGGTTGTGCTACCTCACCTTCAGTTTCCTCCTCTGCTCTATCAGGCACCCAAGTCGCATCAGTGATCTCATCATCACCATCATCATCTCAATCTTTTCCATCTTCCTCATTACCACTGGAGACAACTTGGCAATACGCTGCGGCTTGGGGAACATAAATGCCAATTTGTCTACCAGTGTTCCTCCCTCTCTCTAGGCTCATGTTCCTGTCATCCTCAACCTCAGAACCAACATCTGAATCCAGTAATGGCTGGGCATCATCAAGGATCAAGTTGCTGACGCTGCGGTCAAATAACTCAGCTGACTCCTCAATGGCTGATGTTGGGGCTATGGCAGGAATAGATGTGGACAAGGAGGCAGGTTTATCCACTCTGGCAACTGCAGGGGACTGCACACTTGTCTCTGCTTGCGTGATTCCGAAGCTGCGATGCGTAGCAGTGCTTCCCTTCTGTGTCTCTCTTGAGATATTGGTTGGGTGCCCTCCTACGCATCGGCGTCATGCCACGACCTGTTTATATATCCTCTCCAGTTCTGTCAGGTTGGATGGTAAACGTTGGTGGACAGCCATTTTTAGGTCTCTCCAGAGATGCTAAATTGGGTTTCAGTCAGGGCTCTGGCTGGGCCATTCAAGAACAGTCACGGAGTTGTTGTGAAGCCACTCCTTTGTTATTTTAGCTGTGTGCTTAGGGTCATTGTCTTGTTGGAAGGTAAACCTTCGGCCCAGTCTGAGGTCCTGAGCACTCTGGAGAAGGTTTTCATCCAGGATATCCCTGTACTTGGGCACGTTCATCTTTCCCTTGATTGCAACCAGTCGTCCTGTCCTTGCAGCTGAAAAACACCCCCATAGCATGATGCTGCCACAACCATGCTTCACTGTTGGGACTGTATTGGACAGGTGATGAGCAGTGCCTGGTTTTCTCCACACATACCGCTTAGAATTAAGGCCAAAAAGTTCTATCTTGGTCTCATCAGACCAGAGAATCTTATTTCTCACCATCTTGGAGTCCTTCAGGTGTTTTTTTTAGCAAACTCCATGCGGGCTTTCATGTGTCTTGCACTGAGGAGAGGCTTCCGTCGGGCCACTCTGCCATAAAGCCCCGACTGATGGAGGGCTGCAGTGATGGTTGACTTTCTACAAATTTCTCCCATCTCCCGACTGCATCTCTGGAGCTCAGCCACAGTGATCTTTGGGTTCTTCTTTAGCTCTCTCACCAAGGCTCTTCTCCCCCAATAGCTCAGTTTGGCCGGACGGCCAGCTCTAGGAAGGGTTCTGGTCATCCCAAACGTCTTCCATTTAAGGATTATGGAGGCCACTGTGCTCTTAGGAACCTTAAGTGCAGCAGAAATTTTTTTGTAACCTTGGCCAGATCTGTGCCTTGCCACAATTCTGTCTCTGAGCTCTTCAGGCAATTCCTTTGACCTCATGATTCTCATTTGCTCTGACATGCACTGTGAGCTAGACAGGTGTGTGGCTTTCCTAATCAAGTCCAATCAGTATAATCAAACACAGCTGGACACAAATGAAGGTGTAGAACCATCTCAAGGATGTTTAGAAGAAATGGACAGCACCTGAGTTAAATATATGAGTGTCACAGCAAAGGGTCTGAATACTTAGGACCATGTGATATTTCAGTTTTTCTTTTTAAATAAATCTGCAAAAATGTCAACAATTCTGTGTTTTTCTGTCAATATGGGGTGCTGTGTGTACATTAATGAGGAAAAGAATGAACTGAAATGATTTTAGCAAATGGCTGCAATATAACAAAGAGTGAAAAATTGAAGCGGGGCTGAATACTTTCTGCCCCCACTGTATACACACACACATATATATATATATATACATATATATATATATATATATATATATATATATATATATATATATATATATATATATATATATATAAAGGAAAAAATGTGGAAAGTGAAAGTGAAAAAACATGATGAGTGTTTAGGATGAAGGAAAAAAAATATATATATTATTTATATATATATATATATATATATATATATATATATTTTTTTTTTTTTTTTTTTTTTTTTCCTTCATCCTAAACACTCATGTTTTTTCACTTTCCACATTTCTTCCTTTTTTTACATATTTTTCACATATCTATACATATATGTTTTTTCAGAACACTATATTTGCAATCATCCTCACACATGTGGAATGTGTTGTGGCAATCGAGCATGCTTTGTGGGTGTTTTCTTGGCTGGGGCGGGGTCCCTTGCCTCAGCTCCGGAACAAACAACCATTTTGGGGTCCCATCTCTCTTGATGCTAGCCCAGCACAGTGCTTCAGCTGACCTGTGAGTATAGATCCCTTTCTCCCCATGAGGTTTTCTCTCCCCTTCCGGATAGACTACATTAACTAATACTACATATACTTTTGAATTTACAGTTTATTTCTCTACCCAACTCCTGATGAATGGCATATAGCCATAAAACACGTCGAGTTTCCATGGGGTGCTCAGTCAAATCTGGCTTATGATCTAGTTACTGGCCCAAACATACTTTTCATACATTCAAAATTCATCGAGTACTATGTAACTATCTATGTGTATCTTTGTTTTTATAGCAGTTCTGTTGCATATGGTGCACCAATGCCTGTTAATAGGAAATATCCTGTATTATATCTACAATTAATCATGCTCAAGATTGATATTTCTTACCTTATTGCCAAATGCCGTTTCTATGACATGTTACATATTTGTATTTATATCTTTTTATCAATATTCAATACTTCTCATGTGCTGCCAAGCTGAAACATTTGTATCCATCATGTTCATGCCATGTGTGCATGTGTATGTATGTATATATATGAAAATTAGACATGTGCGATTAGTTTCGTACGAATTTTCGTAAATTCGTACATTCGGGAGGATCCGAAATATGAATTGCTATGCTTCCGAATTTTGTACGAAATACGAAATTTCGTTTACGAATTTCGGATCCAAATTCCTAACGAACATTCGTAATTGTTACGAAAAGTTAACGAACCTAAAAGTTAAAAACCCAGGAAGTCAGCGCAGCACAGCACAGGGATGGTGGGAGCCCCTCATAATGATAAGTTCATCATAACGAACATTCGTAATTGTTACGAAAAGTTAACGAACCTAACGAAAATTCGTATTTCATACAAAATTTCGGACACGAAATACGAAACAGAACGGAATGAAACAAAACAAATTTATTGACGGCGCACATGTCTAAAAAAATACTTTACTTGTTTCATACTATTGTTAGAGAATGTATAAGAAAATACAGCGCTGTCAAAAGAGACGTGTGTAAGCAGCTAACACATACAAGTGACCTGGTCTTGTAAATAAAGCAATATAAAGAAAAGTGTAGCGCTAACAACCATAGACATAGTCTGTAACCATATTCATGGTTAAGCCCAATAAATAAATCACATAAACATATATAAATTTCTGTGAAGAAAAAAAAATAAAAATTTTTTAAAGTCCATAGTGTAAAATACTAATAATGTCCTTAAAGTCCTTAGTAGATAGGTAACACCAAAAAAATTTGAAGACAGCTAATAAGTGTGTTGATAGGAGATCCACCACCCTATTGAATAGGGGCTTACCGGAAAGATTGGACACAGATGGGTGTACACCCACTGGGTCAATCTGGCTTGTAATTATGGGGATCCACAGTGATGTCTGTATAACATGAGGGTAGGTCCAGGTGACCCGGTACAGATGTGGCAAAGGGGGTAAATCCACTCAGATATCCAACGTATACATATAAAAGATGTAAGAGTACATAGCGTGATACTGTATACGGGGTTTAAAAACTCATTTATTAAAAGTAGGAAAACTCACATTTTAGTAGAAAAAACAGCGCTTTTGAATACAAGTAACTGGCAATGTTGGTGGTATCAGCAGCTCATCCTGACGCGTTTCGTCCAAGGGGGACATCATCTGGGGTGCTGCACCACCCCAAACATTGCCTTTTTATATAATGTAGAACCCCCGTGTTTAACCGTGGCTCCAATCTAATTGCTCATTCAATTAGAGCAACTTCCGGGTGACAGGAAAATGGCGCCGGGCGCATGCGTCTCAAGCCTCACTCTGGTGTAAGTTAGGTGGAGCGCACAGCGTCACACACTCCACCGTTCAATCAATGAGTGCTGACGAATGACGGCAAAATGGCGCCATCCGCGTGCGTCTCAAGCCTCACTTTCGTGTAGGTTGGGTGGAACGCACAGCGTCATACACTCCGCACTTCACCACAGAAGCGCTGACTTAGGTCGTATGCTGATATAATAGGCAGCGTTCAAGTGGGTGGAGGAAACAGCGCCGTAGCATCACGCACATCGCTGTCTCTCGAGTGTGACAACAAAGGAAGAAATAGATCAAATTCGTGAAGGGGATATCTACAGACCGAATTCGAAAAACATTGAAGAGTAATAAAAAAATTAAAAATATTAAAAAATTGATTAAAAAATTGGGGGATATGAGAGGTTTAATTAGGAAATGTTATAATAGAATGTATATTGTGTGAAATCCTAAGGTTAATCTGGTATATATAGAGAGGGCAGCACATTAAGTTCTACATCTCTATAGACCATGGAGTGAGATAGGTTAGTGCATATCATATGCACAGTTGTAATAACTAAACTTATATAGTGACAGCATAGGCTAAAAATAAGTGAAAAATTAAAAATTAGGAGTATGAATGGGGACCCAAAGTTCAACGTAAGAATCCGTCAATACCCGGCCAGAAAGACCTGTGTAAATTATATAGTTAGCCAAACCTATATAGTGATAATATAAATTAAAATAGTCTATAAGCTTAAATAAAGTGGATCCACGGTTAAACATAAAAGTCCAACAATACTAGGCCACTATGGCCAATATACATTGCATGATAGTATTAAAAATCATACAGGAAATATGTACACTAAAAATCGTAATCACCAGGGTATCACAAGTGGTGAAAAATATGTAGTGTAAGAAATAACAGTGAAGCTCAGAATTAACAGTTCAAGGGAAACTACAGACGGAAATAAGGAGGCAAAACTAGTCTATGATTGGTTAATAAAGGCGTTAATGTCCCACTCGACATTGAGTCCCAATGGCGACTGGGACTGGATCTGATATATCCAGTAAGTTTCTAAATGTGATACGCCACGGGTTAGAGCCCCTCCACGCCAAGGAGGAACATATCTATCAATAATGAGAAATTGTGTTCCAGACGGATCTCGATTGTGATGCGATCGATAGTGCCTGGGGACGGTATGTTTGGTATCGCCCCCAATGATTTTTGCCACATGTTCCCCCACACGTGTGGAGAAGGTACGGGTGGTACGGCCCACGTAATGTTTTCCACAGGGGCAGGTAATAAGGTATACAACATACCTTGTTGCACATGTGCAAAACATTTTAATCGGGTAAGATTTACTAGTCACGTTTGATCGAAATTCTAATGTTTTTTGTCTACCACTGATATTATATCGGCATACTGTGCACTTTTTGCATGGAAAGTAACCCACCAAGTTATGGAAAAAGGTAGGGCGTACAGGAGGGTCAATTATATTTGGAGCGACCTTATTCTGTATAGAGCAAAACATAACATATTCTGTGCAAAACATAATGTTTACCAACTACTCTACCTCCACAAGTCATTTGCCTCATTTAAAGTCCCACATTCCTTTCTTATTTACCTGTTGCGTGACAGAGGATGAGGAAGGTTTAGTAAGCCAGGCCACCACCTCCTCTGCATGCTGTGGCTGGATAGCACGGGCAAACTCACTCAACAAAGGAAATGGTGCCCTGCCTGAGGTTCTGACCACCACGTCCACCTTTGCCTGTGGACACATTTGTTGCTGGTCCCCTTACAGTGCCAAAGGAAAGTCTGCCTCTCCTTGTTGTCCTCCCAGACATTATTGGGAGGGAGGGGGTGGTGCTTATAAGCAAATCTAAAGAAGAAGTTGAAATCTGTACGTAGATGCACTTTAATCAATGTAAAAAGGTGTTTGGTGTACTTTAATTTGAGTACACACTCCACGGATACACTATAATATACTGCAATATAATGCAGCAAACGTACAGTGACGCACAGAACTATATGGCGTTAAACTGGCAGCAACGCACACAAAACTATATGGCGTTAAACTGACAGTAACGCACACAGAACTTTATAGCGTTAAACTGGCAGTAACACACACAAAGCGATATGGCGTTAAACTGGCAGTAATGCACACAGAACTATATGGTGTTAAACTGTCAGTAATGCACGCAAAACTATATGGCGTTAAACTGGCAGTAACCCACACAGAAGTAAATGGCGTTAAACTGGCAGTTACTAAATACACAGAATTGATTAAATCAATATACCTGAGCAATTTTCTGGTGTTTTATTTGAAAGTTTTTGTGTGCAAATACAAGTGTATTTCAAGAGTTTAATGTGAATACAAACTTCAGACATTTTTGTTTTAGCCAATAGAAAGCACTAGGGGAGAAGACCAGTTCTTACAGGCTAAAAAAACCTCCTGATTTGCACCTGAAAAATTGCAAGAGAGAGCTTGATTTGAGCATTTACAGGCATTTCCATTGATGTCTAATGCCGCGTACACACGGTCGGACTTTCTAGAAAGCTAGGTCCGACGTACTTGCCGCCAGACTTCCGGCGGACTACCGCCGGACTTTCTGAACGGCCGGACTTGCCTACACAAGGCCGGACTTTCCGGAATCCGGTCTTCCCGACAGACTTCCGCCGGACTTTCAGAATGAACGGACTTTCCCACACACGGACAAGTCCGTTCATTTTGAACGTGACTCAGGTACGACGGGACTAGAAAAGGAATTCAATCTCGCCGCTTTTTTTGGCGAGATTGAAACCTTGCGAGCCCCGTCGCAGGCCCTTAGGTCTGGTATGGAACTTTAAGGGGAACCCCCTACGCCGAAAAACCGGCGTGGGGGTCCCCCCAAAATCCATACCAGACCCCGATCCGAGCACGCAGCCCGGCCGGTCAGGAAAGGGGGTGGGGACGAGCGAGCGCCCCCCCCCTCCTGAACCGTACCAGGCCGCATGCCCTCAACATGGGGGGGTGCTTTGGGGGAGGGGGCGCCTTACGGTGCCCCCCCACCACAAAGCACCTTGTCCCCATGTTGATGAGGACAAGGGCATCTTCCCGACAACCTTGGCCGTTGGTTGTCGGGGTCTGCGGGCGGGGGGCTTATCGGAATCCGGGAGCCCCCTATAATAAGAGGGCCCCCAGATCCCGGCCCCCCCAACCTATGTGAATGAGTATGGGGTACATGGTACCCCTACCCATTCACCTAGGTAAAAAGTGTCAATAATAAAACACAACACAGGTTTTTAAAATAATTTATTAAACAGCTCCGGGGGCGGGGTCTTCTTCCGTCTTCGGGGGTCCCTCCGGTTCATCTTCTCCCGGCGTCCGGTTGGTTCTTCTCCGCTTCTGGTCGACCACGCCCCCTAAAACGTCACAGTCCCAGCATGCCCAGCGACTGTGACATCATATGGGGGCGGGGTCTCCGCCTATATAAGTCACAACGCAGCCCTCAGAGACCAGTCCAGCCGGAGAGAGCGTCGTGTCAACATCTGGGGGAAGAGAAGAGAAGACAAGAAGCCCAGAAGCCCAGAAGTCCGGACCTCCGCTGGCAATAGAGCTACATGAAGACAGCGGAGGGGCCGGCCGAAGACCTGGGACACCGGGAGAAGAGGCCGGAGAGCGGAGAAGAACCAACCGGACGCCGGGAGAAGATGAACCGGAGGGACCCCCGAAGACGGAAGAAGACCCCGCCCCCCGGAGCTGTTTAATAAATTATTTTAAAAACCTGTGTTGTGTTTTATTATTGACACTTTTTACCTAGGTGAATGGGTAGGGGTACCATGTACCCCATACTCATTCACATAGGGTGGGGGGGCCGGGATCTGGGGGCCCTTTTATTATAGGGGGCTCCCGGATTCCGATAAGCCCCCCGCCCGCAGACCCCGACAACCAACGGCCAGGGTTGTCGGGAAGAGGCCCTTGTCCTCATCAACATGGGGACAAGGTGCTTTGTGGTGGGGGGGCACCGTAAGGCGCCCCCTCCCCCAAAGCACCCCCCCATGTTGAGGGCATGCGGCCTGGTACGGTTCAGGAGGGGGGGGGGCGCTCGCTCGTCCCCACCCCCTTTCCTGACCGGCCGGGCTGCGTGCTCGGATCGGGGTCTGGTATGGATTTTGGGGGGACCCCCACGCCGGTTTTTTGGCGTAGGGGGTTCCCCTTAAAGTTCCATACCAGACCTAAGGGCCTGGGATGCTCCCCGCGCTCGCCGCAATGGGAAAATTTGTTTTTCCTATTGCAGCGAGCGCGAGATGCAGTAACCTGCTCCTCCGTCGTATCTGGTCCGTCGGACCAGCATACAGACGAACGGGCTTTCCGTCAGGAACTGAGTCCGGCGGAGTTACGACGTAAAGATTTGAAGCAGGCTTCAAATCTAAAGTACGTCGGATTTCCGACCGAAACGGTCCGTCGGAAGTCCAATGGAGACCACACACGGTCGGATTGTCCGCCGGACTTGGTCCGGCGGCGTCCGTCGGACTTTTGCAGGTGAAAAGTCCGACCGTGTGTACGCGGCATAAGGGGCCAAAACCACCCAAATCTATCTTAAAAGTAGCTTATGTGGCTGACCATCAGGCATTGAGCTACAGGCACCCAGGTACTCATAGGTGAATGGCCACCAATTATTACATGTGATTTTGAATGCCAAGCTACAAAAACCTCAGGTGTGAATGAGGCCTTTATTGATTTACTTTATTGATATTTATTGATTATTTATAGCTTTATTGATTTACATTCTAAATTCATTCAAATACGCAAAAGCATCAACACCAAGGCTAACAGGCAAAAAACAGTCATAGCTGCACTGTAAGCACCCAGTAACCATATCTAAGCATTACTGCTTGTCCTAACCATCAGTTCAGGACAGACCAGACCATCTGAACACAAACCTCAGAAGGGATAAAGCAGATAACTTGGTTGCTGGCAAGATGAAAATTTAAACTGATAACAGTGACAAGCAACCATTTTTTTAATTTTTGGGGAAGAAGGGTGGAAACTTGTAGCATGGGAAGCAAGAGTCCACAGGGGCCATGTTCCCACCCACATCTCCTTTATTAAATCATTCTCTATCCCACTCCTAAGTTTAAAGGATACTTCGCCTACACCTTTTTTCCCCTATAGCAGTGATGGCAAACCTTGGCACCCCAGATGTTTTGGAACTACATTTCCCATGATGCTTATGCATTCTGCAGTGTAGTTCATCTGGGGTGCCAAGGTTCGCCATCATTGCCCTATAGCATGGCTACATTATACTTGATCACAGCCCCTTTTATTAATTATGTGGCTCCTTTTTGCAGCCAAAGTCATACTTATGGGCAGCGCATTGGGTAAGTGTTTAGCACTTCCGTCCAGCAGCACTAGGGCCGTTGGTTCAAATCCCAACTACAGCACTACCTACATATTCTCCCTGTGCCTGTGTGGATTCACTCCCTTATGCCGCGTACACACGGTCGGACTTTTCACCTGCAAAAGTCCGACGGACGCCGCCGGACCAAGTCCGGCGGAAAATCCGACCGTGTGTGGTCTCCATCGGACTTCCGACGGACCGTTTCGGGCGGAAATCCGACGTACTTTAGATTTGAAGCCTGCTTCAAATCTTTACGTCGTACCTCCGCCGGACTCAGTTCCTGACGGAAAGCCCGTTCGTCTGTATGCTGGTCCGAAGGACCAGATACGACGGAGGAGCAGGTTACTGCATCTCGCGCTCGCTGCAATAGGAAAAACAAATTTTCCCATTGCGGCGAGCGCGGGGGGCATCCCAGGCCCTTAGGTCTGGTATGGAACTTTAAGGAGAACCCCCCCTACGCCGAAAAGCCGGCGTGGGGGTCCCCCCAAAATCCATACCAGACCCCGATCCGAGCACGCAGCCCGGCCGGTCAGGAAAGGGGGTGGGGACGAGCGAGCGCCCCCCCCCCCTCCTGAACCGTACCAGGCCGCATGCCCTCAACATGGGGGGGTGCTTTGGGGGAGGGGGCGCCTTACGGTGCCCCCCCACCACAAAGCACCTTGTCCCCATGTTGATGAGGACAAGGGCCTCTTCCCGACAACCCTGGCCGTTGGTTGTCGGGGTCTGCGGGCGGGGGGCTTATCGGAATCCGGGAGCCCCCTATAATAAGAGGGCCCCCAGATCCCGGCCCCCCCACCCTATGTGAATGAATATGGGGTACATGGTACCCCTACCCATTCACCTAGGTAAAAAGTGTTAATAATAAAACACAACACAGGTTTTTAAAATAATTTATTAAACTGCTCCGGGGGGGGTCTTCTTCCGTCTTCGGGGGTCCCTCCGCTTCATCTTCTCCCGGCGTCCGGTTGGTTCTTCTCCGCTCTCTTCACCCGGTGTTCCAGTTCTTCGGCCGGCTCCTCTGCTGTGTTCAGGTAGCTCTCTTGCCAGCAGAGGTCCGGACTTCTGAGCTGCTGGGCTTCTTGTCTTCTCTTCTCTTCTCTTCCCCCAGATGTTGACACGACGCTCTCTCCGGCTGGACTGGTCTCCGAGGGCTGCGTTGTGACTTATATAGGCGGAGACCCCGCCCCCTTTTGATGTCACAGTCCCTGGGCATGCTGGGACTGTGACGTTTTAGGGGGCGTGGTCGACCACGCCCCCTAAAACGTCACAGTCCCAGCATGCCCAGGGCCTGTGACATCATATGGGGGCGGGGTCTCCGCCTATATAAGTCACAACGCAGCCCTCAGAGACCAGTCCAGCCGGAGAGAGCGTCGTGTCAACATCTGGGGGAAGAGAAGAGAAAAGAAGACAAGAAGCCCAGCAGCTCAGAAGTCCGGACCTCTGCTGGCAAGAGAGCTACCTGAACACAGCAGAGGAGCCGGCCGAAGAACTGGAACACCGGGAGAAGAGAGCGGAGAAGAACCAACCGGACCCCGGGAGAAGATGAAGCGGAGGGACCCCCGAAGACGGAAGAAGACCCCCCCCCGGAGCAGTTTAATAAATTATTTTAAAAACCTGTGTTGTGTTTTATTATTAACACTTTTTACCTAGGTGAATGGGTAGGGGTACCATGTACCCCATATTCATTCACATAGGGTGGGGGGGCCGGGATCTGGGGGCCCTCTTATTATAGGGGGCTCCCGGATTCCGATAAGCCCCCCGCCCGCAGACCCCGACAACCAACGGCCAGGGTTGTCGGGAAGAGGCCCTTGTCCTCATCAACATGGGGACAAGGTGCTTTGTGGTGGGGGGGCACCGTAAGGCGCCCCCTCCCCCAAAGCACCCCCCCATGTTGAGGGCATGCGGCCTGGTACGGTTCAGGAGGGGGGGGGCGCTCGCTCGTCCCCACCCCCTTTCCTGACCGGCCGGGCTGCGTGCTCGGATCGGGGTCTGGTATGGATTTTGGGGGGGACCCCCACGCCGGTTTTTCGGCGTAGGGGGTTCCCCTTAAAGTTCCATACCAGACCTAAGGGCCTGCGACGGGGCTCGCAAGGTTTCAATCTCGCCAAAAAAAGCGGCGAGATTGAATTCCTTTTCTAGTCCCGTCGTACCCGAGTCACGTTCAAAATGAACGGACTTGTCCGTGTGTGGGAAAGTCCGTTCATTCTGAAAGTCCGGCGGAAGTCCGTCGGGAAGACCGGATTCCGGAAAGTCCGGCCGTGTGTAGGCAAGTCCGGCCGTTCAGAAAGTCCGGCGGTAGTCCGCCGGAAGTCTGGCGGCAAGTACGTCGGACCTAGCTTTCTAGAAAGTCCGACCGTGTGTACGCGGCATTAGTCTAAAATCATACTGGCAGGTTAATTGGTTCCTGTCTAAATTGACCCTAGTATGTATGACTGTGACTTAGGGACCTTATATTGTAGGCTCCTTGAGGGCAGGGGCTGATGTGAATGTACAATATATATGTAAATCACTGTGTAAATTGAAGGTGCTATATACTGTAAGTACTTTGTAATAAATAAATATTTAGACTTTAAGTGGGTTTATAAGCATTAAAGTGTAAGTCCACCCTAATGCCCCGTACACACGGTCGGATTTTCCAATGGAAAATGTTCAAGCTTTTTGTCAGAAATTCCGACTGCATGTAGGCTCCATCGGACATTTTCCATCGGATTTTCCGTCACACAAAATTTGAGATCTGGATCTCAAATTTTCCGGCAACAAAATCCGTTGTCAGAAATTCTGATCGTGTGTACACAATTCCGACGCACAAAGTTCCACGGATGCTCGGAATCAAGGAGAAGAGCCGCACTGGCTATTGAACTTAATTTTTCTCGGCTCATCTTATGTGTTGTACGTCACCGCATTCTTGACGTTCGCAATTTCTGACCAACTTTGTGTGACCGTGTGTATGCAAGACAAGTTTGAGACAACATCCGTCAGAAAAAATCCATGGATTTTGTTGTCAGAATGTCCGATCAATATCCGATCGTGTGTACGGGGCATAACATTAAAATCCCTGCATTTAAAGACATCCATGATCTAAGACTAACCTGTCTAACCCTGTAAAGAAGAAATCAGTATAAATACCAATCCAGTCTCCAGCTTCCATTGGGGCTTCCATTGTCGGACGTGTCCTCTGCACCCACCTCCACAGCAAAGCTCAGCGTGGTAATCGGGTCAGATCAGCTTCAAAAAAGGTATGTATACTGATTTCTTCTTTACAGGGCTATATAGGTTAGTGTTAGATTGTGGATGTCTGTAGATGCAGGGATTTTAGTGTTAGAGTGCACTTCTACTTTAAATATTCAAAGAGTGGGGTCGGATAGGAGCAGGGCCGTCTTTAACGCAGGGCAAAAGGGGCAGCTGCCCTGGGCCCTATCATTGCTGTGGGGCCCAATGCAGCTGCCACTTAAGCCCTGCGCTGCCCGCAGTTTTTCCGGAGTAGCGGGGGGAGCCGATCCCCCCTGCTCTCCCAAGCGGCGGCCACATTAATTATACAGGAGAGCGGGACAGCTGAAGGCTTCATGTGTTTGAGCCCGCTCGTCCCGCTTCTCCCTCTGTCAGGAGCTGCGGACCGGAGTCAATGACAGAGCGAGAGCGGCGCTCCGTGTTCCTCCCACCCCCGCATGGCAGACCTGTGTAGCACACAGCCGAGTGAAGTTTTCTGGCTGTGTGCTGGGTCTGATAGGCTGGGACTGTGTTGCACCGCCGTCTGATCAGGAAAAAAAACAAGGTGGAGAGAAGAGGAAGAGGATTTATTTGTGCAGACTGCAGAGAATTGCTGGTACTGAGGTGGACATGGGGGGGGGGGCGGGGGATACAGAGGTGGACATGGGGGGGGGGTTACAGAGATGGACATGGGGGGTACAGATGTGGAAGGGGTACAGAGATGGACATGGGGGGTACAGAGGTGGACATGGGGGGTACAGAGGTGGACATGGGGGGTACAGAGATGGACATGGGGGGTACAGAGATGGACATGGGGGTACCGAGATATACATCGGGGGTACAGATATTGACATGGGGGGTACAGAGGTGGAAGGGGTACAGAGATGAACATGGAGGGTACAGAGATGGACATGGGGGGTACAGAGATGGACATGGGGGGTACAGAGGTGGACATGGGGGGTACAGACATGGACATGGGGGGTACAGAGATAGACATGGGGGGTACAGATGTGGAAGGGGTACAGAGGTGGACATGGGGGGTACAGAGGTGGACATAGGGGGTACAGAGATGGACATGGGGGTACAGAGATATACATGGGGGTACAGAGGTGGACATGGGGGGGCGGGGGGTACAGAGGTGGACATGGGGGGGTACAGAGATGGACATGGGGGGTACAGAGATGGACATGGGGGGTACAGATGTGGAAGGGGTACAGAGATGGACATGGGGGTACAGAGGTGGACATGGGGGGTACAGAGGTGGACATGGGGGTACAGAGATATACATGGGGGGTACAGAGATGGACATGGGGGGTACAGATGTGGAAGGGATACAGAGGTGGACATGGGGGGTACAGAGATGGAGGGTACAGAGATATACATGGGGGTACAGAGGTGGACATGGGGAGTACAGAGGTGGAAGGGGTACAGAGATGAACATGGGGGGGTACAGAGATGGACATGGGGGTACAGAGATGGACATGGGGGGTACAGAGGTGGACATGGGGTGGGGGTACAGAGATGGACATGGGGGTACAGATGTGGAAGGGGTACAGAGGTGGACATGGGGGGTACAGAGGTGGACATGGGGGGTACAGAGGTGGACATGGGGGGTACAGAGATGGACATGGGGCTACAGAGATATACATGGAGGGTACAGAGATGGACATGGGGGGTACAGAGGTGGAAGGGGTACAGAGATGGACATGGGGGTACAGAGGTGGACATGGGGGGTACAGAGGTGGAAGGGGTACAGAGATGAACCTGGGGGGGTACAGAAGTGGACATGGTGGGTACAGAGATGGACATGGGGGGTACAGAGATGGACATGGGGCTACAGAGGTGAACAGAGGTGGTGGGGGGGTACAGAGGTGAACACAGAGGTGGACGGGGGTACAAAGGTGGAGGGGGGGTACAGAGGTGGACATGGTGGGTACAGAGATGGACATGGGGTGTACAGAGATGGACATGGGGGTACAGAGGTGAACAGAGGTGGTAGGGGGGTACAGAGGTGAACACAGAGGTGGACGGGGGTACAAAGGTGGAGGGGGGGTACAGAGGTGGACGGAAAGATATAGAGGTGAACGTGGATGGGGGAGATACAGAGGTGGATGGGGGATACAGAAGTGAGCTATAGATGGGGGGGTACAGAGGTGGAGGGGGGTACAGATGTGTACACAGTGGTGGAGGGGGGGTACAAAGGTGGAGGGGGGTACAGAGGTGGAAATTAGGGGGTGCAGAGGTGAACACAGGTGGACGGGGGGTACAAAGGTGGACATGGGGGGGTATAGAGGTGGACATGGGGGTATACAGAGGTGGTGGGGGGGTTACAGAGATGAACCCAGAGGTGGACGGGGGTACAAATGTGGACATGGGGATGTACAGAGGGGGACATGGGGGGCTACAGAGGTGGACGGAAGGATATAGAGATGAACGTGGATGGGGGAAAACAGGGGTGGATGGGGGATACAGAAGTAAGCTGTGGATGGGGGGATGCAGAGGTGAACATGGATGGGGGGTACTACAGAGGTGGATAGGGGGTACAAAGGTGGACATGGGGGGGTACAGAGGTGGACGGAAAGATATAGAAGTGAACGTGGATGGGGGTACAGAGCTGAACACAGAGGTGGATGTGGGGTACAAAGGTGGACGGAAAGATATAGAGGTGGACATGGGGGGGTACAGAGGTGGATGGGGGATACAGAAGTGAGCTGTGGATGGGGGGGGGGGCAGAGGTAGACAGGGGATACAGAAGTGAGCTGTGGATATAGGGGTACAGAGGTGAGCTGTGGATAGAGGGGTACAGAGGTGAGCTGTGGATAGAGGGGTACAGAGGTGAGCTGTGTATGGGGGGGACAAAGATAGACAGGGAATACAGAAGTGAGCTGTGGATGAGGGAGCAGAGGAAGCAAAGTGATGTGCAGAGGTGACCAATAGATAGTTACTTTGCAGGAGGGAGGAGGATATGCAAGTACTGCCCCTTGTGCTGATTATTTTCTGTGCCCTGTATGATACAAACACTTCAAAGTACACCCCCCCCCCCATCCCTGTGTGTCATCCTGGACTCCTATCTCCCCCTTCCCCCATTATCTTGAACTCCCCCATCTCCCCCCCCCCCAATCATCCTGGACTCCCATATCTCCCCCCCACCCATCATCCTGGACTTCTCTATCTCTTCCCCCCATCATTATTATTATTATACAGGATTTATATAGCGCCAACAGTTTGTGCAGCGCTTTATAACATGAGGGCAGACAGTACAGTTATAATACAATGCAATACATAAGTTTACGTGTGTGTTTTGTTTTTTCGAATGTTGGGGTGGAGAGACAATTTGCATGGGGGGGGCCCAAGAATTTTTTTTGCCCAGGGCCCAATCAATAGTAAAGACGGCCCTGGATAGGAGGCATACCTGTAAGTGTTTTGCGGATTGAAATCTCTGTTTTTCAGTACAGTAATACAATTACGGATACAAATATGGAAGACCAAAGTGTAAAAATGTAAATTTCATATGGAATATTGCTTTTAGGTAAACTCTACAATAATACTGTAATTCAAAGTATGCACTCAAGGACAATGTGCTATAGTTTTCCTTTTATTTTGCGAGTAGAATTTGATGTCAAGTATCTGTGTGTCAGTACTTGAGAAAAGGTGCCGTGACATGATAAACGTTCCTAGAAATCTAATACTGTCTCTACATGTTATATCTAAGCTAAGAGAATAAAGGCATTTATAACAAACTAATTTCTCTTTGTTACTGCCTATCCATTTGTGGATTTCATCCCCCATTTCAAGTGGTGTTTGCCTGCTATGACTATTCCCTTCCTCTGAGTTATGCAAAAACGAAAAAAAGAAAAAGAAAAGCTAACTCCAGCCATTTTTTTAAACTTTTGAATAGAGTGAGAAGAGTTAAACTTTTTGTCAGATTGTTATTTGTGTCTTTAAACTCATTGGTGAGATTTTCTTATTTCTTATCCATGTGACACTCATAATAAATTACGGGTTGATTGTGAACAGGACAGCAATAAAAACACTGCCCAAAATTCTAACCCTTCCTTGCTTTACTGACACATGCTCCTGTTTTTCCTGTGTCCCTGCTGGAGAGATTTCCCCCTACTTCCTCCCATAATAGTAAGTGAGAAAAAATCTCCCAAAAGAAACACAGACAGCAATGAAAACCTAAACCTTGTTTCAAAACTAATAAATATTTTTGAATTGAAAAACCAGCCAGGGACTCGAATTTTGTGCTGTCCTTCCAAACAAAATTAAAACAGTTTTGTTTGGAAATGCATTAAATGCATTCTGTACAGTGCTTTTCCTTTATGTAGTGGCACATGAATTGTCGGCTGATAGTAGTTTTGTTCCTCACCATCATAATTTGCTCCTTACAATAAAGCTAAATAATAGCAAGAATGACATTTACACGTTTTCTAAAAGATTGTACCGTTGATATGTGCCAGTGCTAACCATTTATCATTATCTATACATTTTCTAAGCAAAGTACCTTCCTTTTTTGTGTTTCAATACTTTATGCCAATGAGGAAATGGAATAACCTTTTCAGTTACTGTTGAATTATGACTCCAATAAATAATAAACCCCAGCAGAAAACTGGTTCCAATGGCACTCTAGTGTAAATTCAATGTAAATTCAAACCTAAAGCAGAACACAGCACACAGTAGTGTTGTAAGGCATTATCTCATTATCGCATTGCAATGTGAGTAATGTTGTTTCTGTGTATTAAGTTAAGGCAGCCAATTCATTTAAAAGTACCACCAAGCACCACGACGCAACTATACAATAGTGATCTCCAGCGCTCCAAATAACAAAAAAAAAAAATTACACCCAATGCTGGTACTTACAACCATAAATATCAAAACCAGTGAAAATGAAATATATACCATATGCAGTGCATATATAGCAAAATTCACAGTAGCGCAACAATAACACCTAATTAATTCAGTGTTCAATACAAAAATGTAAAGATCGAATATATATAATAATATTCCATGTGCACAGAAAAAAGATAAAAAATATAAAAGATAAAATTAAAATGTCATAAAAAGAAAAACAAAAGAGTTCAATAGCAGTCCTCTTTAGACAGCGAAAAAAAATGTGATGATATAACCAGTGATGTCCTAATTAAGAAAAACACTGTAAGGTATCCACTGTGTCGCATCAGACCCACTCTCATCAGATGGAAACTCACTGAGTTTATTTGCCTACCACTCTCATGGTTAGGCTACTAAGCCATAAGAATCAGTTGTTCAAAGATTTCTTAATAGGGATCAGCTTCGTGTTCGAGTCGAACCCATGTTCGACTCGAACATCGTGAGTTCGGCCGTTCGCCAAATTACGAACGATATGGGCGGTTCGCGCCAAATTCGAGTTTGGCGCGTCATGGCCCATAATTCACTGTGGCATCGCAGTGCATTGCTGGCTGAATGGCCAAGCATGCACTATGACCCCCATGCTTGGCCAATCACAGCGCCGTCTGTACAGAGAGCCGTAATTGGCCAAAGCCAGGGTGGCTTTGGCCAATTATGGCTCAGGGGGTTTAGTACATGCCCCACACTATATAAGGCCGCCTGGACGGTGGCGCCTGTATAGTGTGTTCCGGCGTTGAGAGAGAGATAGATATACAGAGAGACAGTGTAATTTGATTTAAGTTAGATAGAGTAGCCAGGCGAGTCAGTTAGCTGCACTTACATTGTATTGTGTATGTATATATACATCCTAGGTGTTGTATATATGTGTATATATATACAGGGGGTCCCCGGGTTACAAACAAAATAGGGACTGTAGGTTTGTTCTTAAGTTGAATCTGTTTGTAAGTCGGAACAGGTACATTTTTTAAGTGTAGCTCCAGCCAAAAAAAACTATTTTTAAGCTTTTTGGATAGCAGTGGGAAGGGTTAACACCCCTGTAAATTTTTTTTGTTGTGTGTGCCCCTGTTCAGAAGATTTCACCTCACTTTCTGTCCCAATTACAATTGGATTTTGAAAATTTTGGGTTGTTGTGGAAACAAGGCTTGGTGATAATGCATCAGTGGAGGTACCTTTTCCCCATAACAGCTCTTAAGTAGTGAATTTCCCTTCCTAGGGGTAGATTTCCTCTCACTTCCTGTTGTCTCCCTCCGTTTGTAAGTAGGAGTCGTTTGTAAGTCGGATGTTTGTAACTAGGGGACCCCCTGTATATATATATATATATATATATATATATATATATATATATATATATATATATATATATATACACACTGTATTCAGTTTAGCTAGATCTGTTCCTGTTATTCTCTTCCTACTGACAGGCAGGCGGGTGTTTTTACAGTAATTAAGAAAATTGCTGGTGTTCTTCTGAATCGTATTAGTCCTATTAGCTACAGTATTTACAGTTAGTGTAGTGCGTCCTCTGCAAAGTGTGCACCTAAAGCTACCTGAAGAAAATTAGTGGTGTTCTCCTGATCCAATTAGTACAGTACCGCAGGCAGCTGCAGTATTTACAAGTTAGTGTAGTGCGTCCTCTGCACAGTGAGCACCTAAAGCTACCTGAAGAAAATTGGTGGTGTTCTTCTGATTCTTTTAGTACAGTACCGCAGGCAGCTGCAGTATTTACAAGTTAGTGTAGTGCGTCCTCTGCACAGTGTGCACCTAAAGCTACCTGAAGAAAATTGGTGGTGTTCCTCTGATCCTATTAGTATCGCAGGCAGCTGTAGTATTTACAAGTTAGTGTAGTGCGTCTTCTGCACAGTGTGCACCTAAAGCTACCTGAAGAAAATTAGTGGTGTTCTTCTGATCCAATTAGTACAGTACTGCAGGCAGCTGCAGTATTTACAAGTTAGTGTAGTGCGTCCTCTGCACAGTGAGCACCTAAAGCTACCTGAAGAAAATTGGTGGTGTTCTTCTGATTCTTTTAGTACAGTACCGCAGGCAGCTGCAGTATTTACAAGTTAGTGTAGTGCGTCCTCTGCACAGTGTGCACCTAAAGCTACCTGAAGAAAATTGGTGGTGTTCCTCTGATCCTATTAGTATCGCAGGCAGCTGTAGTATTTACAAGTTAGTGTAGTGCGTCTTCTGCACAGTGTGCACCTAAAGCTACCTGAAGAAAATTAGTGGTGTTCTTCTGATCCTATTAGTACAGTACCGCAGGCAGCTGCAGTATTTACAAATTAGTGTAGCGCGTCCTCTGCACAGTGTGCACCTAAAGCTACCTGAAGAAAATTTGTGGTGTTCTTCTGATCCTATTAGTACAGTACCAAAGGCAGCTGCAGTATTTACAAGTTAGTGTAGTGCGTCCTCTGCATAGTGTGCACCTAAAGCTACCTGAAGAAAATTAGTGGTGTTCTTCTGATCCTATTAGTACAGTACCGCAGGCAGCTGCAGTATTTACAAGTTAGTGTAGTGCGTCCTCTGCACAGTGTGCACCTAAAGCTACCTGAAGTGAATTAGTGGTGTTCTTCTGATCCTATTAGTACAGAACCAAAGGCAGCTGCAGTATTTACAAGTTAGTGTAGTGCGTCCTCTGCACAGTGTGCACCCAAAGCTACCTGAAGAAAATTGGTGGTGTTCTTCTGATTCTATTAGTATTGCAGGCAGCTGTAGTATTTACAAGTTAGTGTAGTGCGTCCTCTGCACAGTGTGCACCTAAAGCTATCTGAAGAAAATTAGTGGTGTTCTTCTGATCCTATTAGTACAGTACCGCAGGCTGCTGCAGTATTTACAAATTAGTGTAGTGCGTCCTCTGCACAGTGTGCACCTAAAGCTACCTAAAGAAAATTAGTGGTGTTCTTCTGATCCTATTAGTACAGTACCGCAGACAGCTACAGTATTTACAAGTTAGTGTAGTGTGTCCTCTGCATAGTGTGCACCTAAAGCCACCTGAAGAAAATTAGTGGTGTTCTTCTGATCCTATTAGTACAGTACCGCAGGCAGCTGCAGTATTTACAAGTTAGTGTAGTGCGTCCTCTGCACAGTGTGCACCTAAAGCTATCTGAAGAAAATTAGTGGTGTTCTTCTGATCCTATTAGTACAGTACTGCATGCAGCTGCAGTATTTACAATCTAGTGTAGTGCGTCCTCTG
This sequence comes from Lithobates septentrionalis, assembly GCA_037952835.1. Lineage (NCBI taxonomy): Eukaryota > Metazoa > Chordata > Amphibia > Anura > Ranidae > Lithobates > Lithobates septentrionalis. The sequence goes on from JBBDGP010001051.1 coordinate 2,350,217, forward strand.
CAGAGTATGCACCTAAATCTACCTGAAGAAAATTGGCGGTGTTCTTCTGATCCTATTAGTACAGTACCGCAGGCAGCTGCAGTATTTACAAGTTAGTGTAGTGCGTCCTCTGCACAGTGTGCACCTAAAGCTACCTGAAGAAATTAGTGGTGTTCTTCTGATCCTATTAATACCACAGGCAGGCAGCTACAGTATTTACAGTTAGTGTAGGGCGTCCTCTGCACAGTGTGCACCTAAAGCTACCTGAAGAAAATTGCTGTTGTTCTGCTCCTATTAATACCACAGGCAGGCAGCTACAGTATTTACAGTTAGTGTACTGTGTCCTCTGCACAGTGTGCACCTAAAGCTACCTGAATAAAATTGGTGGTGTTCTTCTGATCCTATATTAATACTACAGGCAGGCAGCTACAGTATTTACAGTTAGTGTACTGCGTCCTCTGCACATTGTGCACCTAAAGCTACCTGAATAAAATTGGTGGTGTACCTCTGATCCTATTAATACCACAGGCAAGCAGCTACAGTATTTACAGCTAGTGTACTGCGTCCTCTGCACAGTGTGCACCTAAAGCTACCTGAAGAAAATTGCTGTTGTTCTGCTCCTATTAATACCACAGGCAGGCAGTTACAGTATTTACAGTTAGTGTACTGTGTCCTCTGCACAGTGTGCACCTAAAGCTACCTGAATAAAATTGGTGGTGTTCTTCTGATCCTATATTAATACCACAGGCAGGCAGCTACAGTATTTACAAATTAATGTAGTGCGTCCTCTGCACAGTGTGCACCTAAAGCTACCTGAAGACAATTGCTGGTGTTCTCATACTAATAATACTACAGGCAGGCAGTTGATTCTGCTAGCTGCAGTATCAGTATATATATACATCCCAGCTTTGTGCAGCTACATCTCACTGCAGGCCATTAGTATGTCTGGAAGGCCAACAAGGAGAGGCAGACAGTCACAAGCCAATAAAAGAGGGCAAGCAGGCTCTGTGTCTAGAGGCAACAATGCTGGTCATGGAGACGGTGCATCCTCATCAGCACGTGGCCGTGGGACACGCTTGTCCTTTTTTTCGGCAGCTGGCAGTGTTGAGCCGCAACATATGGAAGACTTGGTAGAGTGGATGACCAAGCTGTCCTCATCCTCCTCATCCTCTCTCACCCAGGCTCAGGGTACTTTGTCTGATAAAGCAGCTGCCACGCGGCCTCTTCCCTGGGCTCAATGGCATCAGTCACTCCTTCCCTAGCCCCACCATGTCCTCCTGAGGAGTCCTCCGAACTGTTTGATCACAGTGTTGGGTACATGCTCCAGGAGGATGCCCAGTGTTTTGAAGGCTCCGATGATGGTACCCAGCTAGAGGAAGGCAGTAACGTGAGCCCAGAGAGAGGGGGTGCCCAAGAAGGACAGCAATCTGGCAGTCATGTTCCCCCAGCTGCAGCATGCTGCCAGCTTTGCTCCAGTGATGAGGAGGGAGGGGATGATGAAGTCACTGACTCCACGTGGGTGCCTGAAAGGAGAGAGGAGGAGGAGGAGGCACATCACCAGCGAGGCAGCTTAAGGGCAGCACACCGACTGCATAAAACCGCAGAGCTCCGCATGTGCAGGGCGCTGCTGTCTCTGCGCGTTATTCCAAAAGTACTTTGGTGTGGGCCTTTTTTGAGATGAGTGCATCAGATCCCACCGCTGCTATTTGCAAAATATGTCTCAAGCGTATCTCGCGTGGCCAAAATATCTCCCGCTTGGGCACCACGTGCTCGACCAGACATATGTTGACCTGCCATGCAGTTTGTTGGCAAGCGTACCTAAAAGACCCACACCAAAGAACAAAGAGAACCTCTCCTTGCTCCTCATCAGCTGGGATCTCCAACCCCACTATACCTTTAGTCCGCACTGAGAGGAATGAAGGTGTAGAATTAGGTGTGTCACAGCCAAGTACTTGGGGGCAATCTGCTATCGGTACACCAACGTCAGATTGTAGCAGGCAAATTTTCCTGCCCCAGCTGCTTCACTGCCGAAAGAAGTTCGCTCCCAGACATCCACATGCCAAGCGGTTGAATGCTAGCTTGGCTAAATTGCTAGCACTTCAACTGCTGCCTTTTCAGTTGGTAGACTCTGCCCCCTTCCGTGAGTTTGTGGAATGTGTGGCTCCTCACCGGCAGGTTCCCAAGCGCCACTTTTTCTCACGGAAGGCGATTCCGGCTCTCTACCGGCATGTGGAAGGCAATGTCTTGGCCTCGCTGGGCAGGGCAGTCAGCGGTAAGGTGCATATTACCGCTGACTCATGGTCCAGCAGGCATGGACAGGGACGTTACCTATCTTTCACCGCACACTGGGTGACACTTCTGGCAGCTGGGAAGGATGCAGGACAGGGTGCAGTAGTGTTGGAGGTTGTTCCGCCACCGCGCCTCCAAAATACTACTAGTGGTAATTCTGCCACACCTCTCTCCTCCACCCCCTGTTCTTCTTCCTCCATGGCCTCTTCCTGTGCTGATTTGTCTTTGGAACCAGCAGAGCTCTGTAGGCATTCAAGGGGCTACGCAAACACGCAGGCCAAAAGATGCCATGCGGTGCTTGAGCTGGTGTGCTTGGGGGACAGGAGCCACACTGGGGCAGAGATTCTGTCAGCTCTGCAGGAGCAGGTTCAGAGGTGGTTGACGCCACGCCACCTTAAGGCAGGTATGGTGGTTTGCGACAATGGCACCAACCTCCACTCCGCCCTCCGACAGGGCCCTGTTTGGCTCACGTCCTTAACTTGGTGGTGGCAGCGTTCGATGAGCACAGTGGCAGCGTTTGATGGCACAGTGGCTGCGTTTGATGGGCACAGTGGCAGCGTTTGATGGGCACAGTGGTTGCATTTGATGGCACAGTGGCAGCATTTGGTGGGCACAGTGGCTGCATTTGATGGGCACAGTGGCAGCGTTTAATGGGCACAGTGGCTGCAATTGATGGGCACAGTGGCGGCATTTGATGGGCACAGTGGCCTCAATTGATGGGCACAGTGGCAGCGTTTGATGGCACAGTGGCTGCGTTTCATGGCACAGTGGCTGGAATTGATGGGCACAGTGGCTGTGTTTGATGGCACAGTGGCTGCATTTGATGGCACAGTGGCTTCAATTGATGTTTTTTTTTTCAGTATTTTTCAGTTTGTTTGCGCAAAACCCCCCCCCCCCCCAAAAAAAAAAATTTTTTTTTGAGCACCAGCCGCCGCCACTGCTGCCTGCCCACGATTGCACTTAAATATAAATCACATCTAAATGAAGTCATTCTGCCATATGCAGACATTTATGAAAACTGTAAAGGACATGTTTGTTTTATTGCTTTATTGTTATGTAAATTCCAAGAGCGATCTATGTGGCCTGGCAGACTGTAGGATCTAGTGCATTCTTTATTCCATGTTCAGAACATTGAGACCACAGATATATTGTTTTGTATTTAATTATTTTTCTGTAATCTTCCAAACCCAATTCATCTATTAAATATTCAGTCTAAAATTAAAAACTGAAACTGCATGTTTCTAACCACACATTCCTTAAAGTTGAATTTCAGGGGGGTTACATAAAACATCAATGAATGCAGTGTGTATCCATTTACAAATTTTAAAGAGTAACGTCACTTTTGTTGAGCATAAAACATTCCCTAAAGAATAACTTCACTTTTGTTGAGGAAAAAAAACATTCCCCTCTGGGTGATCTATGTACATTGCAAGGATTTTAACAAACTTTGTTGCAGATTCCTACCTTTTGCTATTCTGAAGAAATTCCTGTGTGTTTGTCTGTATCCATGTGGGAAAGTGAATCTAATGGGAGTGGTTTCATAATTATCAATCAGCTGCTGCACTTGCAAGGTTCTAATGAGGAAAGTTGCAGGGTCTGCATTCTTTTATATGTGATTTTCCTTTGAAAGTACCTCACCAAAAATTACATGTTTGTTGCAGGGGATGCCTGAACTCAGACTTAGGCCCCTTTCACACTTGTGCGACTTGAAAGTCTCGCGATTTTGCGGCTGCGATTTTGACAAAACAGTTGTACGACTGTAGATCCGACTTTGCCCTGCGACTTGAAGTCTTCAATGAACAGGGATCCGACTTTGGTCCCCGACAATCCAAGGAACTGTGTGGTAGGAATCTTTAGGGGGAACTCCACACACAATGTAAAAAAACAACGGCATGGGTTCCCCCTCCAAGAGCATACCAGACCCTTCAGCCTGGCATGGGTTATAAGGGGAACCCCCATGCAGAAAAAACAGCGTGGGGGTTTCCCCCTGAATCCATACTAGACCCTTATCCAAGCACACAGCCCGGCAGGTCAGGAAAGGGGGTGGGGATGAGCGAGCACCCCCCCCTCCTGAACCGTACCAGGCCACATGTTGATGAGGAAAAGGCCCTCTTCCCGACAACCCTGGCCGTTGGTTGTCAGGGTATGCGGGCAGGGGGCTTATCGGAATCTGGCCCCAGATCCCGGTGCCCCACCCTATGTGAATGAGTAGGGGTACATTGTATCCCTACCCATTCACCTAAAAAAAATGTCAAAAATAAAACACATTACACATATTTTTAAAGTAATTTATTAACCACTTCAGCCCTGGAAGGATTTACCCCCTTCCTGGCCAGAGCACTTTTTACAATTTGGCACTGCGTCACTTTAACTGCTAATTGCACGGTCATGCAATGCTGTACCCAAACTAAATTTGCGTCCTTTTCTTCCCACAAATAGAGCTTTCTTTTGATGGTATTTGATCACCTCTGCGGTTTTTAGTTTTTGCGCTATAAACAAAAAAAGACCAAAAATTTTGAAAAAAATGATATTTTCTACTTTTTGTTATAAAAAAAATCCAATAAACTCAATTTTAGTCATACATTTAGGCCAAAATGTATTCGGCCACATGTCTTTGGTAAAAAAAATGTCAATAAGCGTATATTTTTTGGTTTGTGCAAAAGTTATAGCGTCTACAAACTAGGGTACATTTTCTGGAATTTACACAGCTTTTAGTTTATGAGGTGCTAAAATGGCAGGGCAGTACAACCCCCCTCCCAAATGACCCCATTTTGGAAAGTAGACACCCCAAGGAAATTGCTGAGAGGCATGTTGAGTCCATGGAATATTTTATATTTTGACACAAGTTGCGGGAAAATGACAAACTTTTTTTTTTTTTGCACAAAGTTGTCACTAAATGATATATTGCTCAAACATGCCATGGGCATATGTGGAATTACACCCCAAAATACATTCTGCTGCTTCTCCTGAGTATGGGGATACCACATGTGTGGGAATTTTTGGGAGCCAACCGCGTACGGGGCCCCCGAAACCAAGCACCGCCTTCAGGATTTCTAAGGTCGTAAATTTTTGATTTTACTCCTCACTACCTATCACAGATTTGAAGGCCATAAAATGCCAAGATGGCACAACCCCCCCCCCCCCCCCAAATGACACCATTTTGGAAAGTAGACGCCCCAAGCTATTTGCTGAGAGGCATGTTGAGTCCATGGAATATTTTATATTTTGACACAAGTTGCGGGAAAGTGACAAATTTTATTTATTTTTAATTTTTTGCACAAAGTTGTCACTAAATGATAAATTGCTCAAACATGCCATGGGCATATGTGGAATTACACCCTAAAATAAATTCTGCTGCTTCTCCTGAGTACGGGGATACCACATGTGTGGAACTTTTTGGGAGCCCCGAAAACCAATCACCACCTTCAGGCTTTCTAAGGGCGTAAATTTTTGATTTCACTCTTCACTGCCTATCACAGTTTCAGAGGCCATGAAATGCCCAGGTGGCACAACCCCCCCCCCAAATGACCCCATTTTGGAAAGTAGACACCCCAAGCTATTTGCTTGAGATGCATGGTGAGTATTTTGCAGCTCTCATTTGTTTTTGAAAATAAAGAAAGACAAGAATTTTTTTTTTCTTTTTTCAATTTTCAAAACTTTGTGACAAAAAGTGAGGTCTGCAAAATATGCAAAAAAAATGTGCCACCTGGACATTCCATGGCCTCTGAAATTGTGATAGGCAGTGAGGAGTGAAATTTACTCCCTTAGAAAGCCTGAAGGCGGTGCTTGGTTTTCGGGGTCCCGTACGCGGCTAGGCTCCCAAAAAGTCTCACACATGTGGTATCCCCATACTCAGGAGAAGCAACAGAATGTATTTTGGGGTGTAATTTCACATATTCCCATGGCATGTTTGAGCAATATATCATTTAGTGACAACTTTGTGCAAAAAAAAAAAAAAAAAATTGTCTTTTTCCCGCAACTTGTGTCACAATATAAAATATTCCATGGACTCGACATGCCTCTCAGGAAATAGCTTAGGGTGTCTACTTTCCAAAATGGGGTCATTTGGGGGAGTTTTGAACTGTCCTGGCATTTTATGCACAACATTTAGAAGCTTATGTCACACATCACTCACTCTTCTAACCACTTGAAGACAAAGCCCTTTCTGACACTTTTTGTTTACATGAAAAAATATTTTTTTTTTGCAAGAAAAATACTTTGAACCCCAAAACATTACATATTTTTTTAAAGCAAAGGCCCTACAGATTAAAATGGTGGGTGTTTCAATTTTTTTTTTCACACAGTATTTGCGCAGCGATTTTTCAAACGCATTTTTTTGGGAAAAAACACACTTTTTTAATTTTAATGCACTAAAACACACTATATTGCCCAAATGTTTGATGAAATAAAAAAGATGATCTTAGGCCGAGTACATGGATACCAAACATGACATGCTTTAAAATTGCGCACAAACGTGCAGTGGCGACAAACTACATACATTTTTAAAAGCCTTTAAAAGCCTTTACAGGTTACCACTTTAGATTTACAGAGGAGGTCTACTGCTAAAATTACTTCCCTCGATCTGACCTTCACAGTGATACCTCACATGCATGGTGCAATTGCTGTTTACATTTGACGCCAGACCAACGTTTGCGTTCGCCTTTGCGCGAGAGCAGGGGGGAACAGGGGTGCTTTTTTTTTTTCTTTATTATTTTTTTGCTTTTTTATCGTATTTTTAAACTGTTCCTTTCATATTTTTTTTTATCATTTTTATTGTTATCTTAGGGAATGTAAATATCCCCTATGATAGGTAGTAACAGGTACTCCTTTTTTGAAAAAATTGGGGTCTATTAGACCCTAGATCTCTCCTCTGCCCTCAGAGCATCTGACCACACCGAGATTGGTGTGATAAAATGCTTTCCCAATTTCCCAATGGCGCGGTTTACATCCGGTGAAATCTAAGTCATGAAATGCTCGTAGCTTCCGGTTTCTTAGGCTATAGAGATGATTGGAGCCATTCTGGTCTCTGATCAGCTCTATGGTCAGCTGGCCGAATCACCGGCTGCATTCTTGGGTTCCCTGTTGGGACAGGAGAGCCAGAGAAAAACATGGAAGACGGTGGGGGGGGGGGGACATTCCCTCCCACTGCTTGTAAAAGCACTCTAGAGGCTAATTAGCCGCTAGGACTGCTTTTACATGAAAGCCGACCGCTGGCTGAAAAGAATGATACCAAGATGATACCTAAACCTGCAGGCGTCATTCTGGTATAACCACTCAAAGTTCAGCAACATACCAGTACGTTGCTGGTCCTTGTTGGGCATATATTGTAATCTTTTTTTTCATGCAGCCTCTGGGCTGAACGAAAAAAAGAGATTGATCGGTGGGTATGCCCACCATTAGAATACCTCCCTTCATCCACCCACTTCTAATGATTGGCATACATGCACCATTTATATATGCCGAAGCATGGGGGCATCCGCCCCAAAAGTTAAGGAGCAAATCGCTCCTCCGCCCCTGCTGCCCCCATGCTTTGGCATATATGCTCTTTTTTTTTAACTGTGGGGTGGTGAAATCACCTCCAACAGTGCTGGAGTCACGGCTTTATGTATCGTGGGAGCAAACGCTGTTGCTGTCAAGATTAATAAATCCACGCTGCAACTGAATGGCGTACCTGCTAAGCAAATGATGGTTAACAATAAAACAAAATAACATTACAGTATAACAGTAAGACTTACCATACCTGCAAAGCAAATACAAAAAAACATGGTAAACAATAAAACCTTTTTTAACGCAACCTGTGCTTAAAATATATATATGCCGAAGCATGGGGGCATCCTCCCGAAAAAGGTAGGAGCAAATCGCTCCTCCGGCCCTGCTGCCCCCATGCTTCGGCATATATGCTGAAGTATGTAACTGTGGTGGTGAAATCACCTCTGACAGCGCTGGAGTCACGGCTTTATGTATCGTGGGAGCAAACGCTGTTGCTGTCAAGATAAATAAATCCGCGCTGCAGCTGAATTGCGTACCTGAAAACAAAAAAAAATGGTTAACAATAAAACACAGTAAACAGTAAAGTATAAAAAAAAATGCATATCTGAAAAGCAAACATGATAAAAAATAATAACAATAAAACATTGCAGAATAGAAAAAGAGCAGAACAATTGAGAGAGAATATATAGAGATAGAGAGAACAATAAAACAACAACTATTTTTGTTTTTTTTACTTTATATTTTTTTGTGTTTTTTTTTTTTAACTTTAACTTTTGTAACTGGTACCAGGTTCGGGTCTCTCAAAATGCGATGGCATCTTGGGAGACCCTGTGAAAGTGTGTCCTAGTCTGTGCAGTGCTGTACCCTACACTAATACTCAACTAGTGTATGGTAGCGTTCAAAACATTCACCAATGCAAAGACCAGGATTGTCAGGACAGGAGGGACAATAATAGCGGGTGTCACGCCTATATCCACGCTTTCTGCAGACACAACATTTTCTTTGGGGGGTTCGTTGGGTAGGGGTACGCGGGAGGACATAAGGAAAATGCCTCTCATGCAGCCGGCTTACTGCATTTGGATTGGGAAGGTGAGGTGGAGCACCGTCTGGAAACAGAAGGGCTCTGATGATCTCTTCCTGGAATTTAAGGAAGGATCCAGTCCGTCCTGAAGCTCTGTATAGCACATGAGCGTTCAGCAAAGCCAATTGAAATAAGTATACAGACACTTTTTTATACCAGCGTCTGGCCTTACGTGCAACTAGGTACGGTGCCAACAACTGGTCGTTAAGGTCCACCCCTCCCATATTGAGGTTATATTCGTGGACGCAGAGGGGTTTCTCCACAACACCAGTCGCCGTAGTAATTTGGACCGTCGTGTCTGCATGAAGGGAGGTAAGAACGAAAACATTCTTATTATCCCTCCACTACATAGAGAGCAAATTATTACACTGCAAGCAGGCTCTCTCCCCCTGCCTAAGACGGGAATCTACAAGCCGCTGGGGAAAGCCCCGGTGATTAGGTCGCACGGTGCCACATGCTCCAATCTGATGATCAAAAAGGTGACTAAAAAGTGGCACGCTCGTGTAATAATTGTCCACATATAAGTGGTACCCCTTTCCGAATAAGGGTGACACCAAGTCCCACACAATCTTGCCAGCGCTTCCTATGTAGTCAGGGCAGTTTGTCGGCTCTACATGACTATCTTTTCCCTCGTAAACCATAAAACTACATGTATAGCCTGTGGCCCTGTCACAGAGCTTATACATCTTGACCCCGTATCTGGCACGCTTGCTGGGAAGGTACTGTTTGAATGACAAGCGGCCAGAAAACTTAATCAGGGACTCATCAACGCAGACAACTTGATGGGGAGTAAACAAGTCTGCAAAACGTTGGTTGAAGTGGTTTATGAGTGGCCGCATTTTGTAGAGACGATCGTATCCAGGGTCTCCACGAGGACGACAGAGTTCATTGTTGTTGAAGTGCATGAACCGCAAAATCTGCTCGTATCGTGCCCTGGCCATGGAAGCAGAGAACACGGGCATATGGTGAATTGGGTCAGTGGACCAATATGACCGCAACTCACTCTTTTTGGCTATGCCCATGAGGATGCCCATGGCATCCTCATGGGCTTTTTGGTTATGCCCATGAGGATGCCCATGGCAATCCCTTGCCAGAGATTGGAAACCATATTTGGTTTCCAATCTCTGGCAAGGGAGGACTGGGGAAGAGTGGCAATGTGTTGACCAGCGTACAAATTGCTTTGGTCCACAATAGATCTATAGAGATCTTCGGTGAAAAACAGCGAATAAAAATCAAGTGGCGTAAAATCAACATGAATGCTGGGTTGACCAGTGAATGGGGTAAGTACGGGTGCTGCAGAAGTGGTGGGTTCCCAATTCGGATTGGCGAATGCAGCAGGAAGGGCACTATGGGCACGACGGGCCTGTGTTTGTCTTCTTGGTGGCAGCGGGACACTACTTGTGCTTGCCACCTCGCCAGCTTGAACTGCACTTATGGGATTTGCCACATCACCAAGTGTTACTGCAGTGCTGGATGTACGACCAGGGTGTACTAGGCCGCTGGTGCTTGCCAGTTCACCAGAAGGAATAGCGACGCTAGTACTTCTTTGCTCCATACGAGAGCCCTGCGGTTCTTGCACCTCAACAGCAGAAGAAGAAGTTCAGGGTCTGGTATGCCCGACCTTGGCAGGGACCACAACTCCGTCGTCAGAGCTATCTGTCATAGAGCCGCTGCTGTCTACAGGTTCGTATTCTGAGCTTGAATCTGACAGATGAGTGACTTCCTCTTCACTATCTGTCATGCTCAGAAACGTGTAGGCCTCTTCACTAGTGTACCTTCGATTTGCCATTTTGGGTTCTAAATTTCTTGGTACACTAGTGAGACTCACAGCTAAAAAAGCTCCTGACTGCTAGCGACTGATTCAAAACGCTACCAAAAAACTGTTGGCGATCGCAGGGATCAGGCCTGACTCTGCAAACGCTGCAGTTATGTGTTTAGTGTTTTGTAAATGACAGTGATCGATCAATACTGCACTTGGGTGGGCTGGGGAGGGCTGGTCCAAGGGGCAAAACGCAGGTGCTAGCAGGTATCTGAGCTGATCCTGCTAACACTGCCTTTTTGGGGACCCTAAACTGCTGGGGACACTAGTATAGATCTGATCAGATATTGATCCGTTCAGATACTATACCACTAAGGGAGGTGTATGCTGCGTGCATGGGTGTTAGCAGTACTGGAACTATAAAATTATAAAAAAGATCCCCCTGTGAATCAGACAACTTCAGGGGAGGGCATTCCACACAATAGACCCCATCACCAACAATATTCTAATACTAAAAATCAACAAAATTCCAAACCAAATCGAGCAGCTACAACTACTATGAATAGACCATCTGTATGTAACAGTACTAACAAGAGTAATACCATGGATACCAAGGCCAATCTGCCTGGAGAATCACTAGCAGAGAACCCTCCAACAACTAGAGACCCCACAATTATAATCACCACTAATGTTAGTGAAAACTCACAGTTAGAAAGAGGAACATCCATCATGCCATCAGCCAATGGGAGGAGTACTTCACCTCTACTCGTTATTTGCACCCCAGGCAGTTTACCTGAGAATGCAAATGTCGTCTCTGATATCGACTGTCAATTGCTAAAGGACATTCCCACCTATAATCCTTTTTCCACTCTTAGCGATCTAGAAGCCAATAATACAAGCATATCAGACATTACACCTCCTTTGGTTTTTTTAGAGCAGGCAGTTGCAACACTGGGGGGGTCTGTAACAAACCTTTCACCGGACCCCCTATCACACATACTGTCCACGGGGAAGAAAATAAGGAAAGGAGAAGAGGAACACGAAGAGGGAAAAGAGGAGGGAAGAGATACAAAAAGAGGCAGACTGTAGAAACCACTCATTCAACTATTAAGATCTATAATCTTTCTAGCTCCGTTTTTTCCGAAACTGAGCTAGATCTCCTTAGGAAGGGCCTTAATTTCGCCCCACCTAGTGTACCAAACTTGTTTGAACTATTTATAGATCTTAATAAATATATACGCAAGCTTACTATACAAAGATACTACACACTAAAAGAAGCTAAGAATGAGAATAGCACTGATAATACAAGAGTAGAGTCGGAAGAGCCATTACCATCCGACACTAGTATGGAAGAAGACTCCATACTTAACATTCTTGAAGAGCTTTACCAAGAAGCACACTTTGAGGGACAAATAATTTCTGAACCCAAATTTGCCCCCCCCATGTGAAAGTGCTATTGTCCATACCTCTTTCAGACCTAAATCCTCCTTCTTTCCCCATTGGGCCAAAGGAAGATTTATCTCCACCTTCTATGATATGGTTTTTAATACTTTCAAAACAAAGTTTGATAAACCTATGAATACCAATATGAACATAGATCAAAATGCTGTACCCATAGATGCCCTCAAACAAAATAAGGATGTGATCATCCGAAAGGCAGACAAAGGTGGAAGTCTAGTCATCCAAAATAGAGAGGAATATATATCTGAGGCAAGAAGACTCCTGGGTGATACCCAAACCTATGCTGTATTAAAAAGAGATCCCACTTTGGAGTACACTTAGGAGCTCAAAATACTTCTAGATGATGCTTTATCCAAAGAGGTCCTCACTAAAAATGAGTACCTTTTTCTATATAATAGACATGCCGCCACTCCGCATTTCTACCACATACCGAAGGTACATAAAAGTCTTTCAAATCCTCCAGGTAGACCTATAATATCTGGGATTGACAGTCTCTCTAGTAACTTGGGGTGCTATATTGACCACTTTCTGCAGGACATAGTGGTCGAGCTGCCATCCTTTGTCAAAGATTCTGGCCATGTGCTAGAGATACTGTCAAATTACAAATGGCTACCCGGCTATAGATGGCTTTCTTTGGATGTAGCCTCATTATATACATCAATAAATCATACATTTGGCTTAAGAGCCATTAACCATTTTTTACTCAAGGATGACAGGATGAATCCTCGGCAGGCCAAATTCTTACTGGATTGTGTGGAATTCTCCCTCACACACAATTATTTTTCCTTCTTAGGTGATCATTATTTGCAAATAAAAGGTACAGCTATGGGAGCCAGGTTTGCCCCTAGCTATGCGAATATTTTTATGGGATTTTGGGAAGAACGCTTCATATGGAAGAATAATCCCTTTGGGGCAAACCTGGTCCTATATGTGAAATACATTGATGACATCCTGATCATCTGGGATGGGTCAGATCAAAGTCTCCAGAACTTCCTAGAACATTGCAAAAACAACCCATTTGGAATAGAATTCACTCATGTTCTAGATGAGAAATGTTTGGTCTTTCTAGATTTGGAATTACAAAGTGACCAAGATGGTAACATCTTTTCCAAAACTCATTTTAAACCCAGCGGGGGCAATTCATACTTACACGCTAAAAGTAACCACCACCCCAGGTGGATACAGAATGTCCCCTTTGGCCAATTTTGCCGCCTCAGAAGGACGTGTACCAAGAAAGATGATTATCTAGAACAGAGCAAACTTCTTATGCAGAAGTTTAGTGAGAAAGGGTATGAAGCCAACCATATAGAATTAGCCTTTTCTAAGTATCTGGCTATCTACGACGATCCACCTAGTGGTGATTCGAACAACACAAAATCTCGACACCAGACTACCCCTGATATCCAACAGGCCTGCTTCTCTACCCAATATACAAGCAAAGCGTTTGAAATCCAGAGTGTTATCAGAAAGAATTGGAATATTCTGAAGCACCCTGTTTTGGGTAAGACACTCCCCGATCACCCTAATATAGTTTTCCGGAAACCCCGAGACCTTAGGAGCCTGATAGCCCCAAGTAGGGTAAAAACATGTACCAGCAAACCAACTAATAGCTGGGCGACAATTTTTGACCAAAAAGGTTGCTATAAATGCGGTATCAAGAACTGTGGCACATGCATGTACATGTGGCATAGGAAAAAAACGGTAGTAGGGAAAGACGGGAGAATTCATCTAATTAAGCAATTTATCAACTGTGGAACAGAGTATGTGATCTACGGTATAGTATGTCCATGTGGGCGTCTATACGTAGGCCGTACACAACGCCCAATGCGAGTTAGAATTGGTGAGCATAAATGCGGTATTATAAACTTAAGAGACAAATACCCAGTCCCTCGACACTTTGTAGAAGCCCATCAAGGGGACCCCGCAGGCATGAAAGTATTTGGGATTGAGTCGATTGGAAGGGAGCTGGATACAGGAAGGAGATACCAGAGGCTTTGCAAAAGAGAAGCCTTCTGGATCTTTACCCTTGGTAGTCTCGCTCCAGAAGGCCTAAATGAGGACCCAGAAGTACATAAAATAGTATAATGCTGGCACCAAGCCATTGTGGAGGGTTAATCTTTTAATCAATCAATTAGTTTTTTTAATAATTTTTTATATTTACTAATCTAATAATTTTTTATTTCTATTTATATTTATTTTATTCTATGTGTATCCAATTGAGTAAATCTATGACAGTCATATATTACCTGGCCCTTTATATCACTCTTTTCGTAGAGATTTTAAGGTACCATTATTACACTTTCATTGTCCAAGACATATTCTATTAGATCTTGCATTCCAAATACAAGCGACAATGGAGATGGTAATGGAAATAGAAATAAAAATAAAAATAAAAATGAGAATAAGAATGAAAGTAAAAATATACATTTAACCTATGACCAGATCACAGCATATATAGGTTCTCCATGTGGTGTTGTATATGTGTACACCTATGTGTACATACACGTATAATTATGGGCTGTATGTGTATGTGGTCTGCAGGCAGTGACTCTATCCAATATATACTATATTAATATTCACTCTTATCGATCGACTCTTTATCCTTTTAAGTATACGGTATTTCTATTTCTCACTAGTATTCAATATCATATTTAATACATCCTAAATACCATCTTCATTAGTACTTTCACATTTTTTTATAATTTTTGTATTTTTGTTCTGGTTTTATTATTACTTCTATATAATAACATATGTTTTTTTTATATACATATATATATATATTTTGTATTATCTCGTTCGCCGATGTCTACCAAACAACCTCTGGGCTACCTGAAATAATGTATATAACCACTATATTAATGTATATATGAGGTTACAACAAACCCCCCCCCCCTCTTTCTATATCATACTGGCAAAGTACATAGATCCTTGTACTTTTATACGGATTTAATTTTAATGTATGTATATTGTATGTATTTTATATTACTACTTTTTATTATCAATTCTAGTGTATCTCCAGCTGGCTTCTAAATACATATGTTCTGAGCACTGCCACCTTCTAGCTACTGTTCTAGACCAGATTTTCTATCAGCCCCCCTCCCCCCCTCCCCCCTTCTTTCATCTAGTCCCCCCCTTTTTAGACTAAAATGTCAAGCATTGGGCCATCTAGTCTATCCTCTCCTCCCCTGGTCCCCTTCCAGTTCCCTTATCATTATTATATATATATATATATATTTTTTTTTTTCATGTATTATACACATGTATTCATTTCCATCAGCCCATCTCCTTCTAGCCTAAAGTCAGACGGTTTCTGTCTGACTTTGGCCTCTATCTGTGCCTACGGTAAAATGGAGGCTTCTGTTTACCAAATTGAGTCAATCTCGTGCGCCGAAGGGCGCACGGGATATGACATCACGACCGCACTTCCGCCCTGTGGACCGCAACCCGGAAGTAAAGTAGCGGCGTGCGTTCCACCCGGTCCTACAGGGCATAGGAACGTGTTACTGGCCAGGACCTGTCAGCAATGGAAGCCCACACAGTCACAGCCCCCACAGAGACAACGCACTCGAGTAGAGGAGATGTCATCTGATCCATATACAATAAGGTACATCCCTAACTTTAAACTCCTTAATATTGTCCAGCGTTCTCTGTCATTTGCGATATATTGATGAGAGGGGTGATGAGCAGATTCTCTGGGATGCCTTGGCTTATCTATAGATAACCATTGGCATGACCCTTTCAGCCTACCTGTTATGGGTTGGATAAAATTCATCAACAATAATAATAATAATGAAAATGGAAGCCAATTAATTAAATAAATATATAAATAAATCAATATACTATGGCCCTTTAATAATGACAACTGAGCCAAGACCCACCCTCCCTAGAGGACCGCCCATCAATTAAGGGAGGAGCCCTAGAACCTACCCGACCAGTCTGGTTTAGTTTGACATGTGTATAAAAGGCCAGCATGAGATTAACACTACTAAGGCTCTGATGAAGAAGGGTAACCTTCAAAACGCGTTAGCCAGCAGTAGTCCGTATGCCTCCTTCCTGGGACCTGGAAAACTGCTACCACTGGAATAATTGCCTCTGTGCCATTACTATGCGATTTTTTCTTCGACCTTTGTGAGTAGCTTTTATCTTGCTTTTAATTAAATAAATCTGCCAAGGATAATGCACTAGGCTGGTGCGCTCTTTTTTCTCTTCTTTTTTAACACCAGTACTGGAACTAACCTGAAGCTGCCTGGGGCGACGCAGACCCTATCTGACCCCAAAAACTTCTTATATCACCGCCGGGCGATTAGGGGGTTAAACCTTTATTAGGCAATAAATGGCGGGTGCCCTGAAACTATAATAAACAAACTAACCAGTGTCACCCGTAACACTTATACGGTGATCACTGGTGAAAGGGTTAACTAAGGGGCATATAAATAAAGATTTGTGCGCTAGCAATAATATAATTGGGAGAATGTCTAGGAGACACAATTGATATATGAATCCCAGCAAAAATACTAATAACAGGTGCGTGAAATCCTCTCTCAGAAATCCAAGAAAATATTTATATATTCTGAAAATAAATTATAAATAATAAATAATCACACATCCAAAAAACACCTATAATCAGTCCATGAATAAGTTAAGCAAAAAAATTGGAAGAAAGAAAAAAAGTCCGTTTGGTGTATCTCATCACAAGATCAGGAGAATAGTGAGCTGTAAAGAGTATTTCCAAATACACATTGATTGCAGAAAAGGAGTAATAGATGTACCCTTACCCCAATCGTTGGACCTCCTCTATGGCAAGGTCGTATGGGCTTGCAGATATAACCCTCTGCGGGGACAGGTGGAATGTCGATGTCCGGGTCCTGTCAGCGTGCACCACCGACTCCGATCTGATCCGGCCGGTCCAACTGCTCCAACATCAGAGGGGAGACTCAGGGGTGGGAGAGTCCATATTCAAGAAAAAAACAAGGGGAAAAACTCCAATAGTGTAATAACGTTGATGATTTATTGGTTAAAATAAACCACAGATGTACATATAAAAAGTTCCAATATGGGAAAAATTTCATCTAAAAAAGCCGGCTTAAAACAGAGGCTGAACGCCCGTGCAGACAAGAAAATCAAGAACACGTGATGGCAAGCACTGCGGGGCCACACCCTACATGTTTCGTCATACGTGACGTCTTCTACGGGGCACCTCTGATGTTTTAAGCCGGCTTTTTTAGATGAAATTGTGATGAGATACACCAAACGGACTTTTTTTCTTTCTTCCAATTTTTTTGCTTAACTTATTCATGGACTGATTATAGGTGTTTTTTGGATGTGTGATTATTTATTATTTATAATTTATTTTCAGAATATATAAATATTTTCTTGGATTTCTGAGAGAGGATTTCACGCACCTGTTATTAGTATTTTTGCTGGGATTCATATATCAATTGTGTCTCCTAGACATTCTCCCAATTATATTATTGCTAGCGCACAAATCTTTATTTATATGTTTATTACTTCATGGATATTTGGATTTTTTTTTGCAGGTGCATCTTTGTGAATTTATCTTTTATCACGTTTTGCTCGTTAGCGCAAGTTTTTCCCACCATTTCTTAACTAAGGGGCAATCAGGGGGTTAAAACCTTTATTAGGTAGTATATACCCTGACGCTATAAAATGCTGACGGTGAACCTATATATTTACCTCCCTAGCTAGCGTCACCTGTGACACTAATACAGCGATCAGAAAAACGATCGCTTAGTGACACTGGCAACGGGGGTGATCACAGGGTTAAAACTTTATTGGGGGGGTTAGGGGGGTACCCTAAACCTAAAGGGGCCTACCACTAACTGCCCTACCACTTACAACTGTCACAAACTGACACCAATGCAATAATCAGAAAAAAAAAAACTGCTATTGGTGTCACTATGACAGGGGGTACAGGGGGCTGATCGGGGGGTGACTGGGGGGTGATAGGGGGTGAAAAGTGTGCCTGCGTGTTCTACTGTTAGTGTAGTGTTGGTGCAAACTCACATTGATGTCTTCTCTCCTCGGCGCCGGAACGAAAAGACTGGCTCGAGGAGAGATGACATCACTTCCTCCGCTTCTGTTTACATTACAGAAGCTGAGGAAGCATTTCATTCGCCAGGAGCGATCGCGAGGGGGTGGCCACGAATGAGTGGCCTCCCCCTCACCTCTGATCACCCCTGACTAGAATCCGACCGCCGTAGGCACCGGGGGGGTCTGATCGGACCCCCGCCCGCGGGCAGGCAGGGACGTACAGGTAAGCCCTTATGCCTGTCTGTGCCATTGTGCCGATGTACATCGGCGTGCGGCGGTCGGCAAATGGTTAAGGCAGCTCTGTTGTCTCTTCTGATCTCTTCTCCTCTCTCCGGCTCTTCTGCTTCCTCCGCTGACGTCTTCTGCCTCTGCCAGTTCTTCTCCCCTCTCCGGGTCTTCTACGAATGCCGCTGATGTCTTCTAGCCCTCTCTGCTTCTTCTCCCTCTGTCCGCTGTCTTCTGCCTCTGCTGGGTCTTCTCTGCTATCTTCTTGCTCTTTTGCTGGGT
Organism: Lithobates septentrionalis; assembly: GCA_037952835.1. Taxonomy (NCBI): domain Eukaryota; kingdom Metazoa; phylum Chordata; class Amphibia; order Anura; family Ranidae; genus Lithobates; species Lithobates septentrionalis. The sequence continues at coordinate 2,368,834 of JBBDGP010001051.1, forward strand.
CTTCTCTGCTGTCTTCTCCCTCTGTTCTTCTTCCGATGTTGACTCAATGATCTCTCACATAGGGTGGGGTCACCGGGTGATGTCATCCGGAGGCCCCGCCCCTTATGACATCACCGTCAGGGGCAAGATGGGCGGTGATGTCATAAGGGGCGGGCCTCCACTGACCCCGCCCCGTGCTAATATAAGTAGTGGCAAACCGCGCACCCATCATTAGAGCGGGAGAGAGCGTTGAGTCAACATCGGAAAAAGAACAGAGGCAGAAGACAGCGGAGAAGACCCAGCAAAAGAGCGAGAAGATAGCAGAGAAGACTCAGCGGAGGCAGAAGACAGCGGACAGAGGGAGAAGAACCGAAGAGGGCTAGAAGACATCAGCGGAGAGCGTAGAAAACCCGGGGAGGGTGGGGGGCTGGGGGCCCCCTTGTTAAAGGTGGCTTCCAGATTCCCGCAGACCCCGACAACCAATGGCCAGGGTTTTCAGAAAGAGGCCCTTGTCCTCATTAACATGGGACATCAAAGCACCCACCTCCCCATGTTGAGGGCATGTGGCCTGGTATGGTTCAGGGGGGGGGGGCGCTTGCTCGTCCCCACCCCCTTTCCTAACCTGCCGGGCTGCGTGCTTGGATAAGGGTCTGGTATGGATTCGGGGGAACCCCACGCCGTATATTCGGCGTGGGAGTTCCCCTGAAAATCCATACCAGACCGAAGGGCCTGGTATGCTCCTCGAGGGGGAACCCATGCCGGATTTTTTTTTACATTGTGCATTGACTTCCCCTTAAAGATTCCTACCAGACACAGTGCCTGGTATTGTCGGGGATTAAAGTCGGATCCCTCTTCAAGTCGCAGGGCAAAGTCGGATCCAAAATGGTACGACTGTCATGTCGTACCAGTGTGAAACCAGCCTACGACCCCTTTCACACTTGTGCGACTTGCCCTGCGACTTGGGACTGCAAAGTCGCATGACAAGTCGTACCCCATGATTTCCAATGAGTACCATTCATATCTGTGCGACATTGTGTACAGAACAACTCCAGGTAGCCATATTGCATTGCATTTTACTGAAAATTACAGAGCTGCAGATTGAAAAGGAAAGGTAATTTTTAATAATATTGAATTTCAATAGGACTTGAATTGCAATTGTATACACTATATTATTATTTACTATTTTTTCCCCCACGCTTTAAAAGACAACAGTCATTAGCAAAAAATCTCAGCTTCAGCCTCCTGTGTAGTAGGTCTCGTTAGCTGATATTGTTTACAGACGCCAAAGTTGACCATAATAAAAGTGCACTTGAAAATGCAGTTTAGCTTGTAACTTTCATTATCACTTAGGCCCGGTTCACACTGATGAGACAATCGCTCCGACTTTGAGAGCACATATCGTCTGACATGTAAAAATCAATGTTTCCCTATGAGAGCTGTTTTAACTGGTCCGACTTGCATCGGTCCAACTTTGGAAAAGGTTCCTGCACTACTTTGGTCCAACTTCTGTCCGATTTCAGGCCATAGGATTGAATGGAAGTCGGATCCCTAATTCTAATTGATGTGATTTGGATCCGACATTACAGGAAGACTACACAGGCATTCCCTGACGTTGCTTCAAAGTCATGCCAAAGTCGCCTGGCACAGTCATGCGACTTTCAGGTCGCAGCCGTGTAAACCGAACCTTAGGCCTGGTTCACACTAGTGCGATTTTAGATGTGACTTAATTTGCAAAGAATCAAATGACAATGGAAATCACATTGTTTTCAATGGTTGACATTCACATCAATAAGACTTGGCATGGAAAAGGTTTCCCATACTTCTTTGGTGTTCCAATGTGATTTTGGCCTCATAGACTTCAATGAAAACACACATAATTTGCATGTACTGTACATGCAATTGTAATGTGATTTGGAAAGCAATTTCATGTTGTTTTTTTATACCCTCAACTCTCCTCCCAGGAATATTCTTAGTCACTCAAAAAGTAGTAGTTGTTGTCACACATTTTCAAAAATGCACAGCCATAAAATTGTGTCAACATCGCAAAAAAGTCACACTACATATTTGCACTTGAAACTGGATCGCATCACACAAGTGTGAACCTAGCCTTGTAGTCCTTGACTATTGGATAACAGATGTCTATTACCTCTGATAAAAAACCCTTATACTCCTACTGCAAATAAATAAGACCACACAAGCTTTTTGGAGTAATAAAAAAGGCCGTAGCAGCCTACTTTATTTTAACATATCTTTTTTCTATAAAATTATAAAATATAAAATATAAAATATAAAATTCTGTCATCAGAAAAACAATAACCAAAAAAACATCTGTTATACAACCTGTTATTTCAAAAGAGCGTTGGTCTGAGCAATCGCTTAGCAAAACAAACTGATGGCCATAACAACTATAGCACTGCAGCCCCAATCCAAAATCTCCAATAGGCCTCAAGCCGACAAGCTGGCTCAGAGACGGCCGTGGCCACAGTGCCCCATATCACTTCCCGGCTAACCTCCGTTAACCGGGAACCAAAAAACCTCCGGACCCATATCAACGTTGGATCCCCACTCTTACTTTTTTGCCATCTTCCTTCCTTTTGCCCAGACCAACGCCCGCCACAGCATCCCAATAGTAACACCTTACTCTTGGGTGCCCCTCCACACCCGAATAGCTCGCTGTATTCCATCCTGCAAGCCTAAAGTCCACAAATCTGTACCCACATCGTTGAGGTGTACCCCATCGCGTCTCAGATACCTCCATGTCTCGAATTCCAATTCACAATGCCGAACAGCCAACCCCCCATTACCGACCACAAACTTACTAATTTCCCTGTTGATCTTCCTCCTGGCTCTGTTCACACCCTCCACTGACCTGGCCATTCTCCAAGACATCCTGGCAACCATATCCGACCATATAATGATCATCTGCGGGAATTCCTTCATCAAACGCCAGATGTCAAATTTGATATCTCGCGTGATGTCTATCATCGAGCGAATGCCCAAATCGTTCCCGCCAACATGTATCACCAGGACATCCGGAGGTCCCTCTCTGTTTGCGTAGCGCTGTACCTCCTGTACCAACCTACCCCACAACATCCCCGGTATACCAAACCACTTTATATACACTTCCCTTCTATCAAAACTTAGCTGCCTACCCTCAGGCCGAGCGTCTCCCCTCCAAGCCCCCCAACATACATAAGAATGGCCCATAATCCAGACCATTCTCGGCGCTGCACCTGTAATTAGAAGAAAACAAACACTATTCTCAACATTGACTATGCCAACTATAATCCTGGCCATAACAGATAACTCTAAATCCATGCCCAATATAACCGACCGAAAACCAACCCTACCACCTACAATTTTATTGCCAGCTGTGTTAGATTCCCACCGCCCAATGCTTTTTATTACCTCCACATCCATCCCCAACCTGGCCGCTTCCGTCGCAGCTCCAATCCTAAATGAGTGGGATGAAAAATCCTTCTCTTCCAGCCCCAGTCCCTGCAAACATTTTCTAAACACGGCTATAAACTGAAAACGTGATAACAAATTACCATTTGAATGCATTAAAAGGGGGCCTTGAAAATCCGGCCTAACCTTCAAGAATTCCCTGACCGTGCCCACCGGGCACAGGGGGGAACCGTGAATGGGATAAATTCGCACCATCCTGCCTCTTCCCCCCTGATCCGTCTTAGACTTCCTCAAAAATATCGATACCCCCTCCTCTTCTAGTTGCACCTCCTGTAACTCAATTCCCCCTTGAACCTTTTTGGAAGGACTGACCAGTTCCCCTATCCGAAATGCCCCAAAAATGCCAACACAAAAGCAACCTTAAACAAAGTAACTTCGTATTCAGATGAGCAAACCACACCCAACTGATCCACAATACCCCCCAGAATCTCAAAAGTTACCGGTCTCCTCGAATCGCGCTTGACCACTGCCCTCCTATAGCCCTTCAACGCTTGTCTTACCCAAAATCCCTTAGTCACGTCGGGCTGCCCTTGTAGCTTGAAAAGGAAAGCCAAACCAGCCAACTGTGTATTCATTACTGACACTGACACGCCCTCGTCCAATTTCTTTGCCACATAGTACAGCAATAACGAACTTAATCCTTGCCCTATAGGCTCTTCCCCTAACTCTTGTCCAACTGACATCCATTCCCGCCATACCTTATTGTATGCTGCCCATGTATTCCCACTTACCGACCGCTTAATCCATCCCTCTACGATGCCAGCGCAATCTCCCACAGCCAGTCTGGACAAGGTACCCCCTGTTGCTCCGCGTCCGGCGCCAACTCTCGGAACCTGTCCCACTGGAAGCGAGACAGTGCATCAGCAATGACGTTTTCCACCCCCGGCAAGTGCACAGCATGAATGAAAACATTCAGTTGTAGACATCTTAAGACTAAGTGCTGCAGCAGCCTGATCACCGGCGGAGATGACGCCGTGACCCTGTTTATCACTTGCACCACCCCCATATTGTCCCCATGAAAACGCACTTTCAGATCCCTGAACGATGCACCCCATAGCTCCACTGCCAGAACTACCGGAAACAACTCCAGCAGAACCAAGTTTCTCGTGAAGCCCTCGTCTATCCAAGATTGTGGCCACGGGCCCGCGCTCCATTTTCCTTGAAAAAACGCCCCAAAACCTGTTGCTCCTGCGGCGTCGGTAAACAATTCCAAGTCAAAATTGCTGACTGGTCCCGACATCCACATTGCCCTGCCATTAAAGGATTCCAGAAAGGTATGCCATACCCTCAGATCCTCCCTATGCGTTTTCCCTAAACGCACGAAATGTTTTGGTGATTTTACCCCACTCGTGCTGGCCGCCAGCCGGCGACTGAACACTCTCCCCATCAGAAGTATGCGGCAAGCAAAATTCAGTTTGCCCAACACCAATTGCAACCTACGCAGTTGTACCTTTTTAATTCCTATCAACCCTGCCACCTCTTTTTTCAAATCCTCCAATTTGTCAGCAGGCAATCTACATTCCATGGCTTCTGAATCTAGCACAATACCCAAAAACGTGATGACCGCGCAGGGTCCCTCCGTTTTTTCATCCGCCAATGGAATGCCTAATCTGCCTGCTATATGCTGCAATGAAGCTAGCAACACCGCGCATACTCTAGAAGAGGCCGGGCCTATGCATAGAAAATCATCCAAGTAGTGAATTATCGAATTCACCCCGGATACATCCCTTACCACCCATTCCACGAAGGAGCTGAATTGTTCAAATATCGCACACGACACCGAGCAACCCATTGGTAGGCATTGATCGACATAGAATCCGTCATTCCAATGGCACCCGAGCAACCGGAAACTATCCGGATGAACCGGCAACAGTCAAAATGCTGACTCTATATCTGCCTTAGCCATCAAGGCACCTTTTCCATAGTGTCTCACCCACCTTACCGCAGCATCAAAAGACGTATACGTCACCGAGCATGCTTCTTGGTCTATGGCATCATTCACGGATCCTCCTTTTGGGAAGGACAAGTGGTGAATGAGCCTGAATTTGTTGGGCTCCTTTTTGGGCACCACGCCCAGCGGAGATACCACCAAATCGACTATAGGTACTACTGGGAAAGGGCCACTCATTCTACCCAAAGCCACTTCCTTCTGCAGTTTCTCCGAAACCACTTCCGGATGTTGCAGGGCTGACTTTAAATTTTTGGGCACCGGGGGAGTCGCCGATAAACTACATGGAATCCTAAAACCTAACGCAAATCTATCTTCTAATAGCAATGCTGCCTTTCTGTCTGGGTACTTACCGAGAAACGGCCGCATCCTTTCCACCATCACCGGCGTCCTCCCTTTTGTTCCCAGCCTCTCCTTGTCTACCTTTGCCCTGCTTAAAACATCTGGATGATGGATGTGTTCCCCCGCAGCCTGAGCACTCATGCTTAAACTTACATGTTCCTCCAAACTTACAGGATCCTGAGTTATACTGCCAGCAAACCCCTCTTTTGTTTCCAGCCGAATGTCCCTGGGCGGACGGTCCACCGGCTCCCCCTTGAAAAAACTGATTCGGCGCCCTCGCCGTCGTCATCGCGCGTTTCCATAGGCTGATGTCCTTATGGTCCCAACGTAGCTCGGGGCGAACCGCTCTCCTCTGCCTAAACTGTTCGTCATATCGCAACCATGCTGTACCTCCATATACTCTATACGCTTCCCCTATCGCATCTTGATAGCAGAAAAGCGCCGAACAGTGTTCCGGTTGCTTCTCCCCTATCACACTTGCCATGATCGCGAACGCTTGTAACCAATTTGTAAATGTCCTGGGTATCAGCCTATACCTCCTCTTTTCCTCATCTTCCTTTTTGGAGTCGTCCGGCTTGACTCTATCAAGATTGAACTTCTCCAAGGGCAGTAACGAAAATATTTCTACATACTCACCCTTCCATAACTTTTCCCGCACTTCTTGTTTCAAGTGCGCTCCTAACGGCCCTTCGTAGCACACATACACTTCACAGCGAGCCGCGTCCGCCAGCCTAATGATATCCTTCCTCGCCGCAGCCTCCCCTGTCGGCACTGCTTTTTCCTTCCCTTGCGCAACTCCACTCCCCGTGGCTTGCTGAGCAGGCACCGCGACCACAGCTGAAACCTCTGTTGTCGGGTCCCCCCCAGTACTTCCTAAATCCTTCCCTGACTGCTGTACCCATGCAGATCCTGGGCCTTCTACCGGCTTCTCTGCAGCCTCCAACCTCTGCACTAGTTCTTTAATTCCCGTTAGAAACCCCAGGAAACCCGGAGTTCCCACCCCTATAGCAGACCCCACCATGCTTTTTTCTAACCCCCCAGCCCCCGTTGCTACACATGATGCATCATTTAAACTAGACATTGTAATGACCTGTGCTGGCTCACCTGGCTGCATAGGCGTCGCCCCATCAGCCGACCGTCTGCTCTCCTCAGGCCCCATCCTCCTGGGCAGGGGGGCCGCCTCCTCCTCCGATCCCGACTCCTCATCTCTTCCGCTCCGACCCGACTCGTCACCTGCATCTGACGGAGGCCCGCCCGGGATGTGGACCGCGGCTGCCGCGTTGCTCGCCATCCTTCCCCACCTCTGCGCAGCGAAACCACCTGTGGACTTCCGGATCGCCTTCCCAGGACCGGTGTGGGCTACCTCAGTCCTGCCAGCCTCCGCTCCTGCAGTTGTCAGGCCAGCCCTGCTTCTCTCTCCCTTCTGCCTGTCCCCTGCCGCCGAATTAGAAGGCCCGGGGATCCCTCCAGGCAGTGCAGCTGATGCGATGGCGGAGCTCCCCGCCGTCATCCTGGGGGCGGGGCTTGCGCTCTCCGTGCTTCTCCTGATAGTAGGCCTCACTGTGGCCGGTTCCCTGGCTTGCCTCTGCTCCTGTCCCGCCGGGGCCGCATGCCCGCTGACCCGCTCTCTACCCGCTGCTCGTTTCGCCGGTGGTCCCCCCGGGAGTCTGGAAGACAGACTACCCGAGTGCCGCTGTGCTGACGTCATGCGGTACGGAGAGAACCGCTCGGGCGGACGAGAGCGGCGTGCTCTGGTGCCGCTTCTCTCTCCCCCACTTGCCTGCATCGTGGAGCCCTGTAGTGCAGCTGCTATCGTCTCCTGGAGCCACTCAGCACCCCGCACCGCTGCTTCTTCCCGCAACTGGGCCATGAGCCCCTCTAGTTCAGCCATGTTGGTAGCACAACCTCCCTGAGAACTTTCCTAATCTTTCTGTTGTCCCTCCCAGAGCGGGAACCCCTTTTAACTAGTCCCTCCCCTGCTCCTCCCTCCCCCTCGGCTCCACATTCACAACTTAACCTTAACCCTTACACTGCTACCACTGTCATGTGCGCCCTTCGCATACATCATTGCATGCTGTTGCTCCAGGCTTTTCTTTCTTATGGGCGTTATCAGTGCAGTCACGTTTTTTGCTAAGTAAAAACTGATGAATACTGATTTAGGTTATATATATCAGCTTGCACATCCGTCTTCAGTTCCGCTCTGTTTACATCTATTTTTGCATCCATTTTTTTTAATTGTTGAAGAAACTGATCATTGTTGACAAAAGAATATACATAAATTGAGAAAAAGCCTTGATCAATGTAAAAAAAATGGACCAGAACAGGCATAGATGTAATCGCATGTAAATAGATGATCATCCTTTCACTTCCACACGTCCATAAGAATTAATAGCTGTTTGTTTGTTTTGCATTACAAAACAAATGGATGAGAAACAGATGACCATGTGAAAAGACACTTACATGAAAAACAATAGGCCAGATCTGCCCAATAATCAGACAAAAAATGTCCACATTACCTTGTTCCGCCCCCCTCTCTGTCCCCTCCGAGGCAGCGCCGAATACAGTATATATCTGTTGTGGCCCTGGGGACACCGTTGACTGGGGAAGTTTTCCCTGTTGCTATGGTGCTTTTGTGCGCCGTGGGCCGCCTACGCGGACCTCCATCGCCCTGACGTCATATCCGACCCCTTACCATTGAGTGGCTGACGTCACAATACCACCCACTGGCGGCGTTTGCTTGTCCTGGCCTCCCTGGCTGGGACAATACTTATGGGGGCCGGGTCTGCGCGCCGAGGACTCGGAGGGCACTCCCCCATGTTTACATATATCCCCTTCCCAAACCACAGCTGAAACTGGTAAAGCTAACAATACAAGGAACCATTTTAAACAGACAGCTCAGTTTCATGCTGCCATGCAGACCGAGAAACCTCCACTAGACTACAGGTAATCCTTAGATTTTTTTGTTAAAACACTGAAGAGCTCACATGAGCTGGATATAATCTTTTTTTTTCGATTTTCTATCCTATGCACCTGTGTATATATTATATGCATCGGTTTGCTATATATGGCATATATTAACTTTATTATTTCTGGTGGTTTCTCTTTTCCCTTTTCTGTGTGCCAGTATGGAGTGCCAGTATACATCAGACCATAAGCCTGGTGTGAGCATTCTTGGAGTGTCCTTTCCTGAGATCTGGTGTGACTTGCCTGGTCTTTTGCATACCATCTTCCATCCCTGTCTCCTTGCTACTGCTATACCAGCTATCTACAAGGTTTATTGGCTTAAGTGTGGTAATTAGTTTTGCCCACTCTTTATGTTTTAGAAACTTAGGCCTCACTCTTGGTGTGCCTGTGGTGCGTCCAGAATTGAGGTGGACGCAGAGTAACCTCTGTGGCTGGTCCTGCCTGTGGATCTGCCATTTTCTTTCCTCCATGTGTGGCTGGATGTGGGTGATATTTGGCAGCAAAACATTTCCCTGCGCTTTTAATTAGGATGCAATACAGGTGATTTATCATTTAAAACATGTGGTCAGTGTACACATACAATACCATTATTGTATGTTTTTTTTTCAGTTATGTACAATAATGGATGCTTACTGTTTTTTCTTTTCTATCAGTTATAGACAACTTATATTTATTACTGAAACCACTAGCCCCTGAAAAAGAGGTTCATTATTACAAACTTGAAACTCATTGGGCATTCTCTGTCTCATCTACATATCGACAGAGTCCAGTGGTTGTTTGTATAAAGTTTTGATATTGCACCGCAGCTGTATATGCATCCAATTTTGATTGGATTTGTTACTTTTCATGATTTTAACTTTACAAATAAAATATGAATAGATTTTCAATACCATGTAATTACTAGGGAGTTTCTGTCTTTCAAAGTCCCATAGAGGAATCCTTTTTGTACTTTATCATTTAGGGATGTGGGCAGCAACTCCTACTATCTAGATCTCTGGCACAACCTTTGCTTATATCCAAATCACCAGGGGGGCGTATTAAACCGAAACGCGGTCCGCAATCGTTCCACGGGCCGGACATTGGACATACCTGGCCTAAAGGAACATGGTAAATTATTGTTTATGGAATGACCTTTCAAAATTTGTTCATTCAAAAAAAATTGCCAACCTTCTCCTTCAATTTTTCAGCCCTCTAAAGTTGAAATTGATTATTGATGTACACCTATTAATTGGCAAATGAACTGAGCATACATTTCAAATATACACATTTCTAACAAATTTCTACAGGTTTATGGCCAGCATAAGTCTACTTGAAACACCCACTGCATACATATGTTGCATTCCTTGTACCCACAAAATACTCCTTAACTATTGAACCACAAGATAGAGTTTCACAGACACACATATATGTGTCCCGTGATACATGCTATGTCACTTCTGCCACTCTTTGGAACGCAGGTGGAACGATGTCGGCGTCCCTGCCATTTACAAAAACGCGATTTTATCTTCTGCTTATCTAAGCGCAACCTGTATATTTTTAATACATTTTCTAAATGGTACTGCACTATCAGGAGCTTTTTGTTCTTGTCTTTTTGATGCCATTTCCATTCGGCGATTGTGTCTAACTCTGAGCTACCGCTTCCTTGGACATCCATTTGTCTTGCTGTTTTTGACTACCTGTCATGGGTGTCAATTTTGTCTGGTGAGTAGGACATCTACCTAGAGGTTGGTGGAAGGAGATGCACTGGAAACATTAGCCATATATGTTTTCCACACCATCACGTTTGATGCATAGAAGAATTACAAGCACTTTATGTGGGTCTAACTAATCGGTGGTGGATTATTGGACTATTCTGTTTATATTACTTTCACGTAATGGTTACTGTATTTGATCATACAGTTTGTTTCAGCGCGGTATGAAATCACAGTTGTTTTCCTTTACAAATTGAAGCTTTGAGCCTTACTACCTGCTGCTTTGTTTACACATATTTATTAAGATTTTCACATTTTGTTATTGCACTGTATATTAATTTGTTTACACTCCAGGGTGCGCAGGTAGAAGGGATTTCTAGAATCCCCCTTTTTCTTTCTTGTCACACATATAAACTTAAAGGATCATGCTTAACCACTTGCTTACTGGGCACTTAAACCCCCTTCCTGCCCAGGCCCATTTTCAGCTTTCAGTGCTGTTGCAATTTGAATGACAATTGCGCGTTCATGCAACACTGTAACAAAATTTTTATAATTTTTTTTTCACACCAATAGAGCTTTCTTTTGGTGGTATTTTTTTTTCTCAAAAAGAATTTTTATTAGCATAAATGGTAACATACAAGTTCAAAGAACTATTCATTCCAGAATAACATTAAAGAATAAATGGGCTAAGTTTTCTTACATTCAACATCATGACATTTAATAGATATAATACCAGACAGGCCTCAATAGCTTTCGTCTATACAAATCATGTACAGTTAACTGTCTCTGTACAAGAATACGGTTCTCTCTTAACCCATTACCATATGATTTTAAAGAAGCAATCTGTCCATTACTAATTCTAGCGGGGATAATCCTGGGGTATTTAACCAAGGAGCCCACAACAGGTCGAATTTTCCTGGTCGGAATATATATATATATATATATATATATATATATACTTCTCTAATCTTAGGGTGGCTCCCATCTAGGCCATCCAATCTCGTAGCTTAGGAGGATCGGTCGCCTTTCAGAGCACTACCAATAGCTTTTTTTGGGCTGTCTGCAATTGGAAGATCGTCAAGAATACCAAGAATACATACTTTGGGGTCCTGTGGGACATTGACCAGGAATACTTTATTAATGGTTGTGAGAACTCCCTTCCAATATAGGTGTAGTTTGGGGTAATGCCACAATAGATGAATGAGATCCCTGTGGTCTCTAGCACACCTTGTACAGTCAGCGCTTTCACTTATGCCCATCCTATGCAGTCTGGCAGGTGTGAGGTGAATCCTTAACACAATGTATATCTGTGACAGTCGTTGTGCTGCGTTAAGCGAGCACCCCTGTATTGCCTGTAGAGCCTCTGCCCATTGGTCCTCCTTGAGGCTGGGTTCACACTGCTGCGGTGCAGGAACGCAGCAAATTTACTGCGTGTTCCCGCATCGCACCAACTCGCATGGCAGTTCACACTGCCATATGCGAACTGCTGGGGAGTGTCATACAATGTTAATGACACCCCCAGTTCAGCTCGCATATCGCACTGCGAACTGACAATTCGGACATGTATCGGATCGCATAGGTGTGAACACCCATGCGATCCGATTCTGGTCCGAACAAAAAAAAGGTTCCTGTGCGAGCTTGGACCGAATGCGGTGCGATATCAGCCATACTATCTGTATGGCTGATATCGCACAGCACAGACATCGCATGTGATGTGAACAGCAGTGCGCTGCGAATCACATACGATGTCTGCCACCGCAGCAGTGTGAACCCAGACTCAAAGTACTCACGTCTCTCTCCCATGGGGAAAGGAAAGCCAGTCATGAATATTGATAGTAGCATAGCATATGATCTAGATATGAAACCCTTAAAGTGGGACACCTCAGTCATATAATGGAAGACAGGGGCAGGGGGTAGTGTCCAAAGATTATTTCCTGCTTGTGCCTTGACTGCATGTCGTAACTGTAAATAAGGGAAGTACATTGATTGGGGCAACCCGAATTTTTCCTGTAGCTCTGCGAAAGGGAGCAGCCTGCCATTAGAAAAAATGTGAACCAGATATGTAACACCATGCAATTTCCATCGCTCTGTGCAAGTCATAAGAAGCAATTCCCCATAATACTTATTGTTCCATATAGGGATATGTCCTGTAAAGCCAATGATGTCCTGTAACTGTCGGGTTTTATTACAAATCTTTTGGATCAACGCATACAGTGGGGCAAAAAAGTATTTAGTCAGCCACCAATTGTGCAAGTTCTCCCACTTTAAAAGATGAGAGAGGCCTGTAATTGTCATCATAGGTATACCTCAACTATGAGAGACAAAATGTGGAAACAAATCAGACAATCACATTGTCTGATTTTTGAAAGAATTTATTTGCAAATTATGGTGAAAAATAATTATTTGGTCACCTACAAACAAGCAACATTTCTGGCTCTCACAGACCTGTATCCTATTCTTTAAGAGGCTCCTCTGTTCTCCACTCATTACCTGTATTAATGGCATCTGTTTGAACATGTTATCAGTATAAAAGACATCTGTCCACAACCTCAAACAGTCACACTCCAAACTCCACTATGGTGAAGACCAAAGAGCTGTCGAAGGACACCAGAAACAAAACTGTAGACCTGCACCAGGCTGGGAAGACTGAATCTGCAATAGTCAAGCGGCTTGGTGTGAAGAAATCAACTGTGGGAGCAATAATTAGAAAATGGAAGACATACAAGACCACTGATAATCTCCCTTGATCTGGGGCTGCATGCAAGATCTCACCTCGTGGAGTCAAAATGATCACAAGAACGGTGAGCAAAAATCCCAGAACCACACGGGGGGACCTAGTGAATGACCTGCAGAGAGCTCGGACCAACATAACAAAGGCTACCATCAGTAACACACTACGCCGCCAGGGACTCAGATCCCGCAGTGCCAGACGTGTCCCCCTGCTTAAGCCAGTACATGTCCGGGCCCGTCTGAGGTTTGCTAGAGAGCATTTGGATGATCCAGAAGAGGATTGGGAGAATGTCATATCTTCTGATGAAACCAAAGTAGAACTGTTTGGTAGAAACACAACTCGTCATGTTTGGAGGAGAGAGAATGCTGAGTTGTAACCAAAGAACACCATACCTACTGTGAAGCATGGGGGTGGCAACATCATGCTTTGGGGCTGTTTCTCTGCAAAGGGAACAGGACGACTGATCCGTGTACATGAAAGAATGAATGGGGTCATGTATCATGAGATTTTGAGTGCAAACCTCCTCCCATCAGCAAGGGCATTGAAGATGAAACGTGGCTGGGTCTTTCAGCATGACAATGATCCCAAACACACCATCCGGGCAACAAAGGAGTGAATTCGTAAGAAGCATTTCAAGGTCCTGGAGTGGCCTAGGCAGTCTCCAGATCTCAACCCCATAGAAAACCTTTGGAGGGAGTTGAAAGTCCATGTTGCCCAGCGACAGCCCCAAAACATCACTGCTCTAGAGGAGATCTGCATGGAGGAATGGGCCAACATACCAGCAACAGTGTGTGATAACCTTGTGAAGACTTACAGAAAACGTTTGACCTCTGTCATTGCCAACAAATAATATATAACAAAGTATTGAGATGAACTTTGGATATTGACAAAATACTTATTTTCCACCATAATTTGTAAATAAATTCTTTCAAAAAGCAGACAATGTGTCTCTCATAGTTGAGGTATACCTATGATGACAATTATAGGCCTCTCTCATCTTTTTAAGTGGGAGAACTTGCACAATTGGTGGCTGACTAAATACTTTTACCCCACTTTAGGTGGGGAAGAGCCTGTTCGACTTGGCAAAGGATAGAGGCTCAAGCCCCATGACCACACTGTGTGAGCCCGTGATATGCTGTAAAAGGGCTGTAGTTGGATCTTCACATCCTCCCCCTGTACCAGGCCCACTAGGTGTAGCTCAGGCAATATGTTGTAGCTGGGCGGCCAAGTGATATAACCATGGATTGGGAAGGGCCAATCCCCCTGCGTCTTTAGGTTTCTGAAGCTGTTCCAATCTAATCCTTGGGGGTTTATTAAGCCAGAGAAAGGCCCAAAATAGGGAATTAATGAACCTGAATATTTTAAGTGGGACTACCATAGGGGTGGTATGCAGAATGTATAAAAGTTGCAGCATGAAAATCATCTTGGTGAGGTTTAATGTGCCTACCAATGACATTTTTAGTTTGGACCATATTTTAGTTTTATCTCTGATCCGGCCTAATAATGGGGAAAGGTTAAGAGATATATAATCGCGAGGCTGTGGCGTGACCCAAACTCCCAAGTATTTAAATTTTGATGATACCGGGATATCATGAAGTGTGGGGTCCTGAGCAGAGTCCAACATCATGATCGCGGATTTGCTCCACTTGATCACCAGTCCAGAGAATGACCCAAATTGCTTAATAACCTACATGGTTCCCCCAGGGACTCCGATGTATCTCCCAATAGCAACATAGCGTTGTCAGCGTAGAGCATCGTTTTTTTGTGTATCTGTCCGTATTTAAAGGGTTGGAGCGGATCAGGGCAGCCATAGGCTCTATGCAATGGCAAAGAGTAAGGTGGACAGGGGGCAGCCCTGTCGAGTCCCTCTATGTTGTGGGAAAGGTATAGACTCCCGACCTGCTTCTCTAATCACTGCGGAGGGGGAACTATAGAGCAGTTGCACCCAGGAGAGGAACACTGGTCAGAAACCAAATTTGGTGACAGTGGCCGAAAGATATTGCCACTCGATGCTGTCAAATGCCTTGTGGGCATCTAACGACAGCAATGCCCTATCTCCCATGTTGTCCGTTTGGGATTGTATGTTAAGGAATAGCCGGTGTAGATTAATGGCCATGGATCTTTCCGGTATAAAGCCGGACTGGTCTGGGTGTATAATGGAAGAGATTACCTTATTGAGTCTCAGGGCCAGTACTTTTGCAAGGATTTTTATGTCATTCTGCAGGCGTGGGATCAGCCTATATGAGCCCGGGTCCAGTTAGTTCTTCCCAGGTTTAAGCAATAAAACTCTACTGGCCTGTGTCATAGAGTCCAGGAGGTGCTGGGAGTCCCTAGCTGAGTTGAGGGTCCCAAGCAGTTGTGGTAGTATGATATCCCCATATTGTTTTTATACCTCAATGGGGATGCCATCATCCCCGGGTGCCTTAGAGTTGGGAAAGGAGTTAGTTGCTATTTGCATCTCCTCAATAATGATGGGGGTTTCTAGCAAATCGTTCTGGGACTCCGTTAGGTACAGTAGCTCAATCCCCTGTAGGAAATCCTGCACCTCCCCTGGTGAATGTGTCTGTTTGGATTGACTGAGGTCTAGTAGAAATCTACTAGTTCCTGCATAATCAAGTCTGGGGTATTTACCACCTTTCCTATTTTATTATGTTGGGCCCCGATAGAACGGGATAGCTGTTGTGAGTGTATTATTTTTGCCAGCAGCTTTCCTGTCTGTTCCCCCTCCTCATAAAAGGCAATTTTATTGAAAAACTGTTTCCTATCTGCTTTGGAAGCATCTAGCCGATTGACTGTATCTTGAGCCATGCCCCCAGGCCTTTTGGTGGCATTTAATCACCGCTGGGTTTTTTTATTTTTTGCTAAAGAAACAAATAAAGACCAAAAATTTAGAAAAAACATTTTTCATAGTTTGTTATAAAATTTTACAAAATTTTGTACACTGATGAGGCGGCATAGATAGGCTGCACTGATGAGCACTGATAAGCACTGATGAGGCTGCACTGTCAGAGTGAGGAGAAAAAAAAGTTGATAACTGGCTCTTGTTTACTTCTGTGATCAGCTGTCATTGGCTGTCAGCTGATCACATGGTAAAGGGCGGCTGTCATTGGCTCTTTACCTTGTTCTGTGATCAGCCGAGTCCAAAGGACTCGACGATCACAGAGCGCACCGCCCACGCACTGCAGGGGGTACGAGCAGCATGATTACAGGAGGACGTCTATTGACGTCCCCCTGGCACTGGAAGCATGCGCTGTACCCATCTTTCGCCTATAGCGTGGGTGGAAAGTGGTTAAAAAAAAGGATATGGACAAAGAACTAACACTTAAAGAAGGCCCTTATTAAAATTAAAATGAGATCATGAGTGTATCCTCAATAGTGCCACATCCAGAAATTGTTAGAAACAAGATAAATACACCTAGGCGGACTTTATAGGCACTTTTATATTGAGAAAGATATGGATTTGTAGCAAAAAATTTTTATTTAACAGAATATGTTTAAAAACATTTGCACATGGAACATGGAATGTATACAAATCTGTGTCCAGAAACACCATGATCAAAGCATAACCCCCGAGTGTTGTCCTTCACCAGACGCGTTTCATTTTATTAGGGATGTTGGTTTAGATTATGTCTTTAAAATAATTATATAAAAATATTTAAGTACCAATAACAGAGGGTTTTTTTCTAATAGAATGATTATGGCATGTACAGTATCCAATATCTGGCAGACTTATACTATGGTGGTGTCACTGGTGAACATTCCATTGAAATATCTTTAAGATCAAATAGAACATAAAAAGGACTGTGTCTTAAAGTTGCATCACAGTAGCCCATTAGAATCAAAAGTGGCTCAAAAGCCAGTGATGCCGAGCTCCCCCAACCATGAGATGTTGGACAAATAACAGCACTGAGGCCAAAGAATGGGAAAGATTACCTAAAAATAAAGAATATAATGATAATATATATCCTGCCATTTCAGGTAAAAAATATACCAAGGTGTCAAACATAAGGACATACTACATGAGTCATGTAGTCGTCCAAGACAGGGGCATAAAGGCTCTTATAGTGTATATAGAGGTCTTTTGAGGCTGCAAGGTGACCTATGTAACAAACAACAAGTGATCTATATAGCCATCTAGGAGTGAAAGAAATTTAAACAATAATTAAGTTAGATTAGATTTATTTCATATGTCCCTAAGAGGGATTGTGTATTCCCAAAGAGATACATGAGAGTATTATCAGCAATGTAAAAAAGTATTGCATACACAGACTTTGTCTATCCGATGGACAAGATGAGACAGCCACCCAGCCATCAAATTCAATCCATCAAATTGGCATTGCAAGACCAAAGCCTAAATTTGTTTTAAGAAAATTAATGGCTATAATAGAAAAGCAGAGGTCATGGGGAGCCAAGTCCCACTGGGTACACACTTTCATATTATTTTTAACAGATAGAAAGACAGAGGTTTTAATTCACAGTGATTAGACTTTTAGTAAGTACCTTGGGGAATTTGTTCAGCCACAAGAACACAGCATCTTGACATCCAGCTTCCTCAGAGCGGATGCCAGAAGTGTGCTGTCATGTGGTATATATTTGATTACCCCTCCAGTCACCCATCACAGCTGAAAGCTGACAACTGTGTTGGGACGGAGGCAGAAGGGTATTCCCTTTCCATCTGGCCTCCTGAGCTGCGCGTGCACCACCCTGTCCCAACCGCACATGCGCGAAGCGTCAGCACGGCGGAAAGACGCGATGTGCGCACAGCCCACCGACACACATCGCTTCAACAGCAGACTGCGCATGTCCGCTGGAGCAGCAAAGTGGAGGTCAGGCGAGCTGATTGCGCGCCTGAACCCCAGAAGTCCACCATGGGTTACCTAGCCCGGGTGGCTTAGTGTGCCGGGTGATTAGATGTCCACCCAGGGGGAGAGAGAAATCAGCTGTCACCCGCAATTTATCACAATGCATATATAACACAATAGGGCTATATCAAAAAGTGCATATATATACCTTCTCACATAGTACAATCAAAAGATGACATTCATCCATCGCCCCCTAGAGAACGTTATACAAAATACATTGAAAAATACATCATATGTAGTACGCATACGTTGCAACTAATGAGACAGAGCAAAAACTTACTTATGACAACCTATGATGAATTTATAGACATTATTAAAGACATAGTAGTATTTCTCCATTCCTCCAGACGAGAAGCCCTCCAAAAAAGGTTTAAAGCAAATCACTTCATTTAGTCCTGGTGAAAGTGTGGCCCTTAAATTATGGATCCACCGCAGTTCCATTTGAAGGAGGACTTTGTTCCAGTCCCCCCCCCCCCCCCGGGAATAGGGTGTATACGATACCGAATGAGTAATTTAATTTTTGGAAATTTGATTTTTGTACTAACTTAGTATGATGGCCAAGTGGCAGATCCGGATTTGATGTTTGCATACTCTTAATATGTCTGTATGCTCGTTTCCAGAATTCCAACTTAGTTTTCCCAACATAAAAGCAGCTGCAGTCGCAGCATGACATGTATATTACTCCGATCTTTTTGCAGTTAGCAAAATATTTTGCTCAAAAGATTCTTCCATTGGGGAGGATGGGATTTTTCTGGGTATACATGTATTTAGAGTAATTACAGGCCCCACATATATAGGTACCTTTGTATTTACAGGGATCACTGCAAAATTCCCCTCTGAATTCACTATTGACAAGTTGGTCTTTGATAGATTACGCTCTTTTAAAAGTAAAAAGCGGACATTCAGGGACAAATTGTCCCAGTGTTGGATAAAAGGATAGCATGTGTCAGTATTTGGTCACAATAGACTTAATTTTTTCTTTTTTCCTGTTGATTTCTATACTTTGTAATAATTCTTATGGGATTGGTGTTGTTGTTAGGTTTCTGGGAATAGAGTAGCTGATGTCTAGTTTGTAAGGCTGCCCTTTTGTATGCTCTTTTGAGGAAGGCATGCGAGTAGCCTCTCTGCAATAATCTGTCTCGTAGATGGTTGGCCTCAGTTCTGTAAACGTTATCATCAGAACAATTACGTCTTGTTCTCAAGTATTGACTGTATGGTATTGAGCTAACTAGGACTTTGGGATTCAAACTTGAGGCGTGCAGTATTGTATTGCCTGTTGTGGGTTTTCTGTACAGGCCACTACAGAGGGTTCCACCCTCCCCTCTGTATCTTTCAACATCCAAAAAAGCAATACGGTCTTTGTCATAGGACATAGTAAATGTAAGATTAAATTAATTTTTGTTTAATCTGGTAACAAATTGTTGACGTGTCTCAATGGGTCCATTCCAGACAATAAATATATCATCGATGTATCGGTACCAAGCCAAAATATGGTCCGTATACATTGACATAAGTTCGTCCATGAAAAGCATTTGCTCCCACTCCCCCAGATACAGGTTGGCATACGATGGGGCACAACATGTCCCCATCGCTCCCCCCTGCATCTGGAGGTAGTGGGATCCATTTAATGTAAAAACATTATGTTCAAGAATGAACTCTAATGCCCTGTACACACGATAGGATTTTACGACAACAAAACTGTGGATTTTTTACCGAAGGATGTTGGCTCCAACTTGTCTTGCATACACACGGTCACACAAATGTTGTCGGAAAATCCGAACGTCAAGAACACAGTGACGTACAACACATATGACGAGCCGAGAAAAAATGAAGTTCAAAAGCCAGTGCGTCTCTTCTGCTTGATTCCGAGCATGCGTGGACTTTTGTGCGTCGAATTGTGTGCACACGATCGGAATTTCCAACAACAAAACTTGTTGTCGGAAAATTTGAGAACCTGCTCTCAATATTTGTTGGCGGAAATTACGACAACAAATGTTCTATGGAGGATACACGCAGTCTGACTTTCCGACAACAAGCTCACATCAAACATTTGTTTTGGAAAATCCTATCGTGTGTACAGGGCATAAGAGAGACAATAAATTCATTATAAGCTCACTCATGTGTAGCCCCTTTGTGCACAATATGTCTAATTGCCGCAAGGCCTTTGTCATGGGGGATTGAGCTGTATAGTGCTTTGACATCTATTGTAACCAAAGTTGAATGTTCTGGAATACGGAGGCTATGATTTGTATAATATGAATTGTATCTTTGACATGTGATGGCAAGGAGGTCACATGAGGTCTCAAGACCTCATCGACTAATTTACTGGCGTTTTCACTAATTGCACCCTCTCCCTGAAATTATGGGCCTACCTGGTGGGTTATATGCATCTTTATGGATTTTCGGGAGTGCATAGAATGTTGGGACTTTGGGAAAGTTTGTTCTAATGAAGTCCCATGTGACTTTGGTAATAGTTCCATTGAGATATGCTGTGTCGACTAGAGTGTAAAATTCCTTATTGTATTTTTCAACAATATCTGCCGTGATACATCGATACCAGTCCTGATTTTTAGGAATCTTATTGCACGAGGGTATATTTATCATTGTCCAACAGGACAATGTTACCTCCTTTGTCTGCAAGTTTTATTGTGATATTATTATCAGACAGTTGTTTTAGGGCTTTAGTTTCTTGTGCATTAATGTTAGAATCAGTTTTAGTTTGTATTTTCACTTTCTCCAGATCTTCATTTACCAGCTTGAGAAAGGCTGTTGCATTTAGGTTGGTACTGGGAGCAGGACATATGTTTCACTTTTTTTAAGAATTGATTTGTTGGAACTTGTTTGAGTTGGTTGTGATTGCACCTCCATGAGTTTGAGTATTCGTGGTAGATCAATACGATCAATAAGATCGGCTGTGTCATTTTCCTCTAAAAGGGAAATTAAATGATCTAAGACCTTATTTTCTTGTTGAGTCTTATCAATACTACCGTGTTGCTTTTGGTATAAGCTTTTCAGAATAAGTTTCCGAACAAAAAGTTGAATATCCTTGAATACTTCAAATTTGTTTATATCATTGCTCGAACAGAAACGTAATTCCTTTTTTCAAAACTACAATTTCATCCTCTGACAGTGTATGGGAGGAGAGATTGATTATATTTAAATCATTATCATGTTAAATCAGTGTTTTCTGTGAAACTATTGTGTCCTCTATATGTTTGTCTTAGGATTGAGAGGTGCTGCCTTGGTGTTGGCTAAAATTAATTCCAAAAAAGTTGGGTCAGTGTGAGCTCCATTGAATTGAGCTAACGATAGAGTGTTGAGTTGTGAGGTAGATTCCCCGACTTGTGAATTATGTAAGAGAGAATTACCCTTAACCATTGTTGATCCATTACCTTGTACCATAGAGGTAGAAAGGTTGCACCCTAGTGTTGGGTTTGTGAAAACTCAGAAACTACTTAGCAACCATCGACTCTTGGGACAATAAACAATTTGGTCAGGACTATGTAATGTACAGCGGTAAGCTCTTTGTTATGTACATCACAATGTATAGAGTGCAGTGGTAAGTAAAGTATGTGTCTTAGTGACCCTTAAATTGCTGGCCAGGAGGAGGAAAAGATGGCTGGTGTCTGTGGTCAATAGGAAGAAAAAATGGCCAGCTATGGGGAACAATGGCCAAGTCTGTCTCTAGACGGCACCCTCGTAGAGAACAATCAGGGGGGGATGTATCTGATAGCGATTTGATTTCAGACACCACCTCTATACAATTCACCTCCTCCATGCATAGAAACTCTGATCCCTTTGTTAGAAGACAAGGTTATAAGCGCCCTAAGTTAGAAGATATCATTAGCAGACTAGACGACTCAAAAAGGCGTCCTGGTCCTAGAGGGGAGCAGGGCACCTCGGCTTCATTGACTACTGTAAATTTCAAAGGAAATAAGTTAGCTACCAAATCAGCACAAGAAAATCCCCCTAGTCTAATTCCTATGACTCCCAATTTGACACTTGTTGACACTGACCCTACTATTTTTTTTACCCGACAAGGACAGTGCCAATTCTAATCGAACACGTGCTACAGGGATTCTAAACCAATATGTATTCAGACTCAATTAGATGAGAGCCCCATAATCATTGATGATGGGGACAAACCTGAATTGAAAATTATAAATCTTTCTTTCCATGAGCATACTGTTTCTGATAAGCAATTACCATCTAAGGGTCTCAGTTTTTGCCCTCGGGTCAGTATTGACCACTTTGAAGCCATCAAAGGTGTGAATCTTTGTGTACGTAATATATTGCTGTAAGTTATGTACTCTAAACCCAATGTCTGTGAAGATACAGTGTCGCTTGCAGACAATTACAGTAAAAAGAATTTTAGAATGTTATAAATGCTCGATGAACTATTGGCTGAAAGTGGTCCACCTGACCTACTCGATACTATTGACCTATAAGAAATTCTATATACAGTAGATAGGGAAACTTTGGATTTGGAAACCAATTTGAAGAAGAGGTTGAATACATTTCCTTCTACACAAAATTATCCCAACTTGACCATCTTTCTTAACCACTTAAGGACAGAATGATTTTCCCCCTTAATGATCAAGCCATTTTTTGCGATACGGCACTGCGTAGCTTTAACTGACAATTGTGCGGTCGTGCGACGATGTGTCCAAACAAAATTGATGTCATTTTTTTCCCACAAATAGCTTTCTTTTGGTGGTATTTGATCACCTCTGTGTTTTTTATTTTTTGCACTATAAACAAAAAAAGAGTGACAATTTTGAAAAAAAACAATATTTTTTACTTTTTGCTATAATAAATATCCCCCCAAAATTAAAAAAAGCAGTTTTCTTCATCAGTTTAGGCCAATATGTATTCCTTTACATATTTTTGGTAAAAAAAAACGCCATACGCGTATATTGATTGGTTTGCGCAAAAGTTATAGTATCTACAAAATAGGAGATAGATTTATGGCATTTTAATTATTTTTTTATTTACTAGTAATGGCAGAGATCAGTGTTTTTTAGCAGGACTGCGACATTGTGGCGGACATATTGGACACCCGCACTGTTATTGTAGTAATGACACTGGCAGGGAAGGGGTTAACACTAGGGGCGATCAAGGGGTTAAATGTGTTCCCTCAGTGTGCTTAATAACTGTATGGGGAATTGTGTGACTGGGGAAATACACAGATCCATCTTCCTGCATAGCAAACAGACAGCATCTGTGTGATCTCCCCTGTCAGAACAGAATTTTGCCTTGTTTACACATGTAAGATCCCTGTTCTGTCACTGCAGGGAACGATCGCAGGTGGTCGACGGGCATCGCGCCCGCCTCACCCTCTGATTGGTTACCCCCCGCTAGCCAGTGGGTGTGTGCTTGTGCCCACAAATCGCCGTGGAGGAGCCGACGTACAATGACAGCGATTTGCGGGAAGCATCCACATTGCTGCAGTACAACTGCGGCGATTGGTCCTTAAGCGGTTAAACAAGTTACTTCAGAAATAAAAAAAATCTATATCCAAGAACATGGTAAATCTAATCTAACTTCCAGTTAACAAAGAGTCCTCACACATTTTATGGATAATAACAATTTGGTTATTAAGCCCTCTGACAAGGGGGGCAACATTGTAGTTTTGGACGCGGATAAATACCAAAATATGTGTTTGAAGGTTTTATCCAACAAGAGATGGTATAGTCCAGTTGGGGCTGATAGGATTCCCAAAATGAATGTGGACTTTTTTCAATTTGCAGATTTGGTACATGAAGGAGTTATTATTTCACAACAAATATGGGTGTGCTTGTGCCCACAAATCGCCGTGGAGGAGCCGACGTACAATGACAGCGATTTGCGGGAAGCATCCACATTGCTGCAGTACAACTGCGGCGGTTGGTCCTTAAGCGGTTAAACAAGTTACTTCAGAAATAAAAAAAATCTATATCCAAGAACATGGTAAATCTAATCTAACTTCCAGTTAACAAAGAGTCCTCACACATTTTATGGATAATAACAATTTGGTTATTAAGCCCTCTGACAAGGGGGGCAACATTGTAGTTTTGGACACGAATAAATATCAAAATATGTGTTTGAAGGTTTTATCCAACAAGAGATGGTATAGTCCAGTTGGGGCTGATAGGATTCCCAAAATGAATGTGGACTTTTTTCAATTTGCAGATTTGGCACATCAAGGAGTTATTATTTCACAACAAATATGGGAATTTATTCAAACACCTTTTCCTCAAGAGGCCTGTTTTTACACCCTCCCAAAGACGCATAAAAACCTTTTGAACCCCCTGGTCATCCTATCATCTCGGGCAATGGCTGCATCACTGAAAACGCTAGCCGTTACATCAACTCGATTTTACGCCACAATGTCCTAGCTTTCCCCTCATATTTACAAGTTACTTTGCATTTCTTACAACTTTTAGACAGCATTCAGATTTCTGCCTCATCATGGTTGGTCACCATAGATGTTGAGGTGCTGTATTGCAGCATCCCACATAAACTAGGTATTGAGGTTGTTAAATTATTTTTAGCTCAACAAGATCAGAGAGAGGAACGATTTAATTATTTTGTGGTGGATCTACTTTATTTCATCTTATCCAACAATGTTTTTTGTTTTGCCGTTTGTCTACCTCCAGGTGCAAGGTGTTGCTATGGGTATATGCTGTGCCCCTTCTTATGCCAACTTTTACCTGGGGGGTGGGAGCGACACATCTTTTCCAGTGATGAACTCTCAATGTACCTGTGCCATGTTAACTCATGGCACAGGTACATCGATGACATTTTCATCATAGGTAATGGAGAGGAAACACTCTTGCTTAAATTTCTGACCAAATTGATATCCAATGATTGGAATTTGCAGTTTAGAATGACATACGACTGTGAAAAAATTCTATTCTTGGTTTTTATGGCTGAAAAGGATGATGAGGGTTATATTTCTAGTGCACTATATTGAAAGCCTACTGCTGGCAATATCATTCTACACGCGACTAGTGCACATCCTGCTCCGACTTTACGTTCCATTCCGCATGGACAATATTTTGGTTAAAATGCAATTGTAGCCGTGTTGAAACCTTTGAGAGGGAGGCCAGTTTTCTGAGAGATAGACTATGGCTCAGAGGGTACAGCAAAAAATGTTTAGCCAAAGCCTATAACCGTCCAAAAAGCCAATCCAGAGACTCACTACTGTTTCATAAAAAGACTGTTAAGTCCAACAATACAGTTAGAGTTATCACCTGCTTCGATCAGTTGCAAGCCATCTTACAGAGACATTGGTATGTTTTGACCCAGGATCTGGCCACTTCTAAATTTGGCCCTCCTCAACCGACTATTGTTTATAGACGAGCTTCCTCATTGAAAGATAAACTAGCGCATATTCATTTTTCAGGACCATGAATTAAAGCGCAGTTCCACCCATTTAAAAGTCAGCAGCTACAAAAAGTGTAGCTGCCGACTTAATGTAGCTTCTTCTAATGTAGCTGCTGATTTAATAATCAGACACTCACCTGTCCCACGGTCCAGCAATGTGGGTGAACGAAGCCCCGCTCCTCTCCCCCTCCTCTCTGCAGCACCAGAATTGTAACTGTGGACACCCAGCTGTGGCTTCACGCACTGCGCATGCGTGAGTCGCGCTGTGAATGGCCGGGCAATCTTCTGGGACCAGTGACGTGTCCCAGAAGATTGCAGGAAGGGAGGGGGAGAGGTGAAGTTCTTTCCAGCGTCGCGGAGCCCCGGGAGGAAGTGGGAGCTGGATAACTCTAAAAAGAGGGTATCCGCTCCCCCCAAAAAATTACATGCCAAATGTGGCATGTCAGGGGGTCACCATCACTTAAAGCGGAAGGTCCATTTTTGGGTGGAAGGTTCTCCTATTTTAAATATATCAATACAGGAAAAAATAGGATTTTTTCGTCATACTTACCTGTAAAATCCTTTTCTTTGAGTACATCATGGGACACAGAGTCAGGCTAATATTCATTACCGGCTGGGTTATACTTCATCATCAGGTGAATGGACACTGGCAGACCAAAGGTCTTCAGACACGAACTGATCACTTATATAACCCCTCCCATACAGGAAGAACTTTAGTTTTGTAGCAAGCACTAAATCCTCAAAAAAAAGGGGAGGGATCTCTGTGTCCCATGATGTACTCAAAGAAAAGGATTTTACAGGTAAGTACAAGAAAAAATACTATTTTCTTTTTCATACATCATGGGACACAGAGTCAGACTAATGTTCATTACCTGCTGGGATGTCCCAGAGCAATAGCCTTGAGGGGAGGGAGACCCCTGCCAAACAATAGCCATCAGAACTTATACGGCAGTCCGCAGTACACTGCGGGCGAAAGCTGAATCCTCGGCTGCTCGAACATCGACTTGAGAAAATTTTGTGAACATCTGCACTGAAGACCAGGTAGCAGCCTTACAAATCTGAGCCACAGATACCTGATGGCAAAAAGCCCAGGAGGTTCCTAAACCCCTGTTAGAATGAGCTCTCACCCTAAAGGGAGGAGCTTTATGTTTCAGACTGTAGCCTGAATGACCAATTGATGGACCCAATTGGCAATGAAAGATTTGGAAGCTGCCTGCCCCTTCTTGGGTCCTTTTGGTAAAACAAAAAAAGAGTCTGATCCTTGGATCTCCGCAAATCTAGACAAATAAACCTTGACTGCCCGGATAACGTCCAAAGAATGCAGTCGTCTCTCTTCCGCCGAACAAGGCTGAGAGAAAAAAGAAAGCAAAATAATGTCCCGATTTAAATGAAAGGCTGACACCACTTTTGGCAAAAAGGATGGAACAGGTCGAAACACGACTCTGTCATAGTGAAGGATCAAGTATGGTTCCCTGAATGAAAGGGCCGCCAACTCTGACACCCTTCTAGCCGAGGTGATAGCCATCAGAAAGGCTAGCTTGCGTGACAGCAAGTCTAATAGAATTTCCTTAAAAGGTTCAAATGATTGTTTCTGTAACAGACAGCACCAAGTTCAAGTCCCAAGGACACATAGGTGACCTAATGGGAGGAAGCAAGCGAGTTGCCCTTTGCATAAAGGTTTGGATCAGTGAATGGGAGGCTAAAGGCCTTTGGAAGAATACTGATAGGGCCAAAACGTTACCTCTGATTGTACTCAAAGCCAATTTGATTTCCACAGCTGACTGTAGAAAACAGAGAATTTTCCCAATGACATATTTCGGAGGATGCCATTTTCTGGCTTCACATCAAGCAATATAAGTCTTACAGACCTTATGATAAATCTTCCTAGTGACAGCTTTTCTAACATTCACTAGTAGTACTAGTACTACTACTAGTGAGTAGACACCACTGGTCCCAAGATGCCACGGTCCTTTAACACCCAGACTTCAATAGCCATGCCGTCAAATTTAGAGACTGTAAATTGGGGTGGAATATAGGACCTTGAGACAGTAGATCCGGGTGACCTGGAAGGACCCATGGCCTGTCTATTGCCAGTCTCACAATCTCCTTCTGATCCAGGCTGGTGCTACCAGAATGACTGGAACCCCATCTCTCCGAATCTTGCGCAACAAATGTGGAAGCAGAGGGATCGGAGGGAAAGCATAAACCAAGGAACTATCCATGGAACTATCAGAGCATCTGCTCCAATTGCCAGAGGGTCTCTTGTTCGAGACACAAACTGCTGTAGCTTGTTGTTGAACCTGGATGTCAGGATGTTCCCAATCAGCGTACACCACCTGTTCCAACAGGGGGTGAGGAGGGAAAGTCTGTGCGACCTGAAGAGGCCTCAGCGATCCCAAAGAGGACCAGTGGGGCTCAGTCACCTCTGCAAGAGGCAACTTAAAGGCAGAACAAACCATTTCGGTCAGAGTCAGGATCAAAAACCTCTGCGACTGAGAGGCAGACATCGACTGGATATCTTCTTGTCCAGATTGCTCGGAAGCAGACTCATCTGCCGGGCACTGCACCGAATCCTGAGCTTTAAGCTCTTTCTCATCCTCAACCCATTCCTGCTCCAGCCTAGAAGACTCCAGGGAGGGGATCTGTCACGCTTCCTGTCACCCTGCGGGATGGAGTCAATCATGCCAGCAATCCTGTGCTCTAACCTGGCTAGGGCTGAGGACAGTTCCTCCTTAGTGATAAAGGGTGAAGCAGCAGCGTTGACTGTAGGCACAATACCAGATAGACGCAGCGGCTCAGATTGCCCGGAAGCCTCTGGTCCTTCAGGTGATACAACACTAGGGATACCACTAGGTTTTTAGAAGACATTTAATAGCCACAAACAAAGAGTACTTGGGTGTAGTAGTATAGTGGGATGCCCTTTTGTTCAGATTCTGGTGCAGGTCCCTTTAACTCCCCACAATCCTCTGAGCTCCTGGACACGCCCAGGGGATATAAAAGTCAGCTCCACCCAGCTTCCTGTGCTCAGAGAGATCCTGCCTGATGGGACAGCAGTGACTGGGCAATTGAGCTGTTCCCAGGTGCTGGGTCCTCCCCTGTTAAGTCTGGTGTGCGGACGACCAGCAGTGAGCATAAGAGCACGCAGTATCTTTCCAAGCCCCAGTCACTGGAGAGGACTCTGTTACAGTCCATTGGTGGAAGCTATCCATGAAGTGAGTTGGCCCTATCTCTAGCCACCAGAACCCCCTGACCAAAGCAAGTAGAAAGCAGTGCCAGCTTGAAGTTTGTGTCAGCAGGAGGTCCACTCAGCTCACAGTCTGTGGAACGAACGAATACTATTTTGGGACACGTGAGATTTTTAAGTCTTCATTTCTATCTGTAGATTGGACTCAGAACACGCTGCTGCCACCTTGTGGACATTAGTTGAACGGCAGTGTAATAGTTATATCCTCTTCCTTTACGGTTCATATTAATGTTCTGTACTGTATACCCAGTTTTGCACGATTTCCGGTACAATTTATGTTGAAGTTCACTGTTAAGTAAAGTAGAGATTGCACATCACCACTGATCTGATTATTTGGCTGTGACCGTTACACTACACTATTAAAACACCTCAGAAGGGGGGGGGGGGGCGTGTCCGGACGTCGAGGTGGGTGGACGTGCTGCAGAGGAGCTCCGCCGAGCCCTCTGCAATCTAGTGCCATCCAGAGCCCATACAGCACAAAATCCTTCCCCAGGTGTGTCCCACGATTGCCGGGTGCTAGATGCACTGATCCCGGGGTCAATTGACCAGTTCAGCCGGCGGATTGAGTGGATCTCGGGCCGCAGCCGGCCCTGTACTAGACGCCGGCCGCCATCTTGCGGCCTACAAGACAGCCGGCATCCCCGGACTCGCGTACCGCGAACGGCGGTGCGGAGGGCGATCGGCCGGCCTGTAACCAAGACTGCTGACCCAGGAGCTGACCGGACTGAGAGGGGACCCGGGACCCTGTAGAAGCATCCGAGGAAATAGGCCCAGGACACCCGCGGCCTACAGCAGATCAGAGGCCTGTGAGGCCTTCAGCACTACCGGACTATAGTACCGCAATCGGGGGTACAGGAGACACCCAGCTCACGGCCATACACAGTGGACACCCCTCTACTGACCTCAGAGACTCAGGTACAGGTGTTTTTTTGTTTTTTGGGGACATCCAGCACCGGCCGCCATCTTGCGGCCTAACAGTGAAGAGGGGCCCACACTTTAAAGTACTGAGTCATAATTAGACTGTGCTCTCCTCCCTGTACGCATCCAGCACTGAGAATTTACGTCCGCGCTGATAGGAAGACGTTGCTGCTCGCTCGGGCCTGTCCCTTCCGCTCCCCGTCCCCCTCATTTTTGTGGAGGCTGGGGGGTTTTGATAGAGACCAATCGACCATGGACGGCTGAAGCCGCACACCCCTGAGTCCCGTGCCATCCCGACAGCTACAGGTTATCCCCGTAATACAGCACACCTGCATTTTACATGGCGGCAGCTAGCTCACACTCCTCGGAGCTTACAGACCCTCAACAAGGCACCATACAGAGGTATCTACTTAGAACAGCGCCGACTGATCCCCGGACCCCCAAAGACAAGATGGCGCCCAGCCGCAACCCGGGGAAGACCAAGCCACCCACCGCCACTCCCGCAGTAGCCTCCGTGACAGAAGACACGAATGGAAAACTCCAAGATTCCAGGGGAGAGACATCAGCCTCCTCTACAAGGTCAGTCACATCGCAAGACACAGACACCGGGGAATTCCAGACAACCCCTCATCCCTTGTCGGGAGTACCCATTAGAACGGAAGCTACAGCCCTCCTCTCTGCCTTCAGAACTGATTTCGAATCATGGGCAAGCAAGATGGAGGATTCCCTGCAAGTAGAGCTAAACGTTCTGAGACAAAAAGTCACGGCTAATGAGGAAGCGGTATCGGTCTTAACCACTGCTCAGGATGACCATGAGGCACGTATAACAGCTCTTGAATCTGCATCCGCGACACTTATCCGTCGCCTACGCCACCAGCAGCTCCGCATAGAAGACAGCGAAAACCGCAGTCGCAGAAACAATATTAGACTGCTAGGTCTACCTGAGGCAACATCGGGAGCAGAACTGAAACCCACTGTCATATCCATCCTCAACAAAGTGCTGGGAAGAGAGGCAGCAACACCAATTGAATTGGATCGTGTTCACAGGGTGGGCGGGCCAGGGGGGGCCCGCGATGTCCTATGTCGGGTCCACTATAGAGGAGAGGAGATCATGCGAAAAGCATGGAACGTGGGCCCAGTGGATTTCTTTGGAGCCTCTATTCACTTATACCCTGACTTGTCTCGCAATACGCTATACATGCGTCGAGTGGTGCGCCCTCTACTAGACCTTATACAGCAAGCCGGTGCCTCCTATACATGGGGTCACCCCTTCAGCATCAAGATAACACGGGGAGACAGCAGGTTCACACTCTCGGATCCAGATCAACTACCTGACTTTTTCCTATTCATTGAGCAAGAGCCGGTAGACGTCTTGAACTGGCTAGACCCTCCAGATGACGGATCGAGACAGTTGGGACTTGGTCCACTCCCACAGCGCTGCAGACGACCTAGGTCTAGGTCAGTCTCTTCTTGCCCAGGGATGAGACGACCTACCTCTCCAGAAGATTAAACCAGAAGTTGGTAGGAGACGGACAGCTGGGGTTGTTATGCAAAGTTACCCCTATTTTTGAGTTATACTTTTTTACCCTAAGCACAAGACTCCCGGAAAACTTGGTAAAAGACGTAGTGAAAACAGGGGTCGGACCTATTGGCTCTTTTCCTGCTCTTTGCCAATTTACTGTATGGCTGGGGTTCGGGAGAGAACATAGCCTATGGTCACCTTGGGACTCTCACTATGAAGGGCGTCAGGTACTGCTGCAATACACCAATGGTTTTTTATAAAATGTTTTGCTTTGTGTCAGATTGTTCCCTCCCACCCCCTTCCTCTGTGGGGTGTGATTGGAGGTGTGTGGCGGGAGTGGGGGATGCTACTCCGGAGGAAGGTTTGGCCTCCGGTCTTATTCAATCTCCGCCTTAGGAGAATGTAAGTTTAAAAGGCTCCAAGCAGGGTGCCTCCCCGGGTGGATCCCCCGCTCCTCCTGTTCCCCCCTATGCGCATACTATAGTTTTGACTAAATGATTTCTCTACAAGTGGGAGCCAATGTAATTGCAATTTACTTTCTATATAACATCAGGTTAACTACTTATACCCTCTGTTTATATTTAGTTGATTGTTCTCATCTGTTCTCGTTAAGCTGCCTTATGCTTCACATACGTTTTACATGTTTCGTGTGCCACATACACTATTTACATGCCTGATTCACTGTCGGGATCACGGCTCAGGTTCACCCATTTTGACCTTCCCCCCACAGTAGGACAGGCACTGTTTGTGCCTAAAGCGTGATATCTCACGCAGTGTTTTGCGTTAGCAAACACATTAGTTTACTGGACACATCTTCTCTTTTTTTTTTTTTTTTTAGGTGTTCTTTCATTTACACCTTACTTCTTCCATTATCCTCACAACCTTCTCTTTCCTCACTTCCCTTTCTTTTCCTTTTCTCTTCTTTTTCTCCCACTACCGTATTCCACCCCTTCTCCCCACCCTACCCCGAACTGTTCTACGTACTTTTCTTCTATATCCTTTCTCTTCTATACGACTTCTAGCACTCCAGCATGGCTCACACGGTGACCTCATGCCCCCAATTGAAACTTTGTTCATACAATGTAAATGGGCTGAACATCGCCTCGAAACGTGGGCAAATACTGTATCAGATGCACAAAAGACGAGTCAACGTGCTTTTGTTGCAGGAGACCCACTTCCATTCTGAATCCACCCCTTCCTGCTCCAGTAGATACTTTAATAGATGGATCCACAGTACCAATCCAGCACAAAAATCTAAGGGAGTATCTATTGCGTTTCATAAAACACTCCCTATTGAATTGCTCGATCATATGGCAGACCCACAGGGCAGGTACGTTTTTGTGAAAATCTCTCTGTGGGGGACTAAATTTACAATAGCTAATCTATACTTACCTAACACACACCAAGTCCCATTGGCCTTGCAGTATTTAAAGATCTTGGCGGGTTTTGCAGAGGGTAAGCTCATACTCGGGGGGACTTCAATACTCCTCTGGATCCACTCTTGGATTCATCGACATCCCGTTCCTCCATATCCTTTCCTAGAATACGGGCCCTAAAACGTGCCATCTACAATATGCATCTTGTAGACATATGGCGGATACTGTACCCAGAATCACGAAACTACACACACTTTTCCAACGGTCACCGATCATACAGTCGTTTAGATTATTTCTTAGTCGACCACGGCTGCTTAGACTGGTCCCCAAATTGTGAAATAGACCCTATGGTTTGGTCTGACCACTCCCCTATATTCCTGACACTTACAGTCCCCTCTACCCCAATAAAAGAATGGACATGGAGGTTAAATGACTCGCTCCTGACTGAGCCAGGGTTCGATACTCGGATAACGGAGACTATTTCAAACTTTTTTACAGACCACGCCTCTGATGACACCTCACCACCCATTCAATGGGAGCCATTAAAGGCGGTTTTACGGGGTAGTTTTATCCAAATGGGTGCCCGCATGAAAAAAGAACGTTCGGCTGCGATAGCCACGGCGGTACACAAACTCAGGACACTAGAGACTACCCATAAACGCTCCCCGACTGTGGAGGTGCTTGCGGAGGTTTCTTCCGCTCGCTCTCAGCTTAGGGAATTACATGAGGCTTCCGCCCGTACCTTTGCAATCAAACTAGCTTTTCACCAATACAAATTCCAGGATAAATGTGGTAGATCACTAGCTCGCACCCTACATACCAAACAACCTAACACCTTTATACCCCACATACGGGACAACTCTGGGAAAACTGTCTCGTCACCTTCTGAGATGGGACAAGTTTTCCGGGACTTCTATCAATCCCTCTATAACATACCTACAACAAGCCCCACTGAGCCCCCCTACACTAGAGCGGACGCACAAGCCTCATATAGCGCACAAAATGCATTGCCTACTCTAGACGACGAAACAATAGAGGACCTTGAAGCTCCGATATCGGAAGACGAGGTTGCCCGCGCCATTGCATCTACCCCATCTGGCAAAAGTCCGGGCCCTGATGGCTTCACCCCGAAATTTTATAAACAATTTGCTCCCCTTCTCACTCCCTTCTTAACAAAAGTGTTTAACTCAATCTCTGAGCGATCAGTATTCCCACCGCAAACTCTAGAGGCACATATCACCCTCATCCCAAAACCCGACAAAGACCTGACTATATGTGCTAATTACCGACCCATTTCGTTGATAGGGGTAGATTTGAAAGTGTATGCGAAGGTGCTAGCAAATAGACTACAACCGTTGTTACCCCGATTAATACACTTAGATCAAGTGGGCTTTGTGAGTGGACGAGAGGCACGAGATAACACCCTGAAAACTCTTCTCATTGTGGACTATGCTCGAGCCCACAATGTCCCATTATGTCTTCTCACGGTAGACGCGGAAAAGGCCTTGGACCGCGTCGACTGGCAATTTCTTCGCCTATCAATACAACAACTGGGTCTAGGCCAAAACATGCTCTCCAGAATAATGTCCCTATACCTCTCCCTCCGCTAGGATTAGACTAAACGGATTTCTAGCGCCAAAATTCACTATTCGCAATGGAACGCGACAGGGGTGCCCCTTGTCCCCCATTCTTTATGTTCTTGTTATGGAACACCTAGCTATCGCCCTTAGAAACAACCCGGCTATCCATGGTGTTAATATAGGCCCCATACATACTAAACTTGCCTTATTTGCAGATGACTTGCTCATATTTGTAACCCAACCGCAAGTCTCCTTACCCTCCATTATGCAGGAGTTTCAGAGATATGGAGATGTTAGTAACTTTAAAGTTAATCATAGTAAGTCAGAAATACTCAATATATCACTCCCAGAAGCAGCTTTCCAACAGCTCGCGTCTACCTTCCCTTTTAAGACAAACTCCACATCTATTCGTTATTTAGGAATTCATATCCCAACTATTCCCAACTCCACATCTATTCGTTATTTAGGAATTCATATCCCAACTATTCCCAACTATTCACCAGCAACTTTACCCCTCTACTTCTTAGAACACAAGTGGATCTGACCACATACGCATCTAAACAGCTCTCTTGGTTGGGAAGGGTGAATGTTTTAAAGATGGATGTCCTCCCTCGATTCCTCTATCTTTTCCAAACCATTCCTATTCACATTTCCACCCCGTTTTTCAAAAGGCTTAGTCAGATTTTTTCTAAATTCATATGGCAAGGAAACCGCCCCAGGATAAAGTATGACACAATGATTCTTCCGAAGCCGGGGAGCGGGGGTCCCGGATGCCTCTTCCTACTATAAGGCAGCGGTACTCACACGTATTGTGGATTGGTTTCACCACCCTTCCTCCAAGCTCTGGGTTCAATTGGAGAAACATCTCAATGGGGCTGATCTTTGCGCCCTGCCGTGGATACCTACGGCTCGGTGGAAGGATAGTACCCTCTCTACTGCCCTTACTCGTCAGACTCTTCAGATA
The DNA here is from genome assembly GCA_037952835.1 of Lithobates septentrionalis. Lineage (NCBI taxonomy): Eukaryota > Metazoa > Chordata > Amphibia > Anura > Ranidae > Lithobates > Lithobates septentrionalis. The sequence continues at coordinate 2,403,791 of JBBDGP010001051.1, forward strand.
TGGGACCGACTGCTATTAACGAGTAAATTATCTAAACCTCGAGGCCCAATGACTCCTCTCTTTGGGACTCTGGCGTTCCCTCCGGCGGAGGATAAGGAGAGATTTGGACCCTGGAATAGGGATAGTCATCGACGTCTAGCACAGGTATTACGCGCTGACCCATCTTTGAGACCAGACATACCCCCCCAGACGGGTCCGGGGCCCCCAATCATGTGGTTACAAAGGAGTCAATTAATGTCATATATACGTACTTTCTCCCCCATTTCAGAAATCCTGGATGACCCAACAGACTTTGACGAGCTGCTCTTACAACCAGACCCGCCAACACATGTAGTATCACTGTTATATTCCCTTCTATTGAACATATCTAACCCTGACTATCCAACGTATACGCAGAAATGGGAAACAGATCTACAGCATTCCATCTCCCCTGCTGATTTTCAAAAAAGCTTTATCTTAACGCATAGGATCTCCTTGGCAACTAAGACTCAAGAAAAAGGGTTTAAGCTATTAACAAGGTGGTACAGATGCCCGGTGACTATTCAACGGTTTAACCCTTCTCTATCAGGTACTTGTTGGAGATGCCTGTCCTCAAGTGGGACAATGCTCCACATCTGGTGGGCATGCCCTCCAATTCGGAAACTTTGGCAAAAGGTCTTTGATCTATACAGCAGGCTGATGGGGACCTCAATTAAGCCCACACCAGAGATAGCCCTACTATCTATGCTTCCGGGCCCACTCAAGCTGATTAAAAAAGACATACTGCGCCACTTCTTGGCCGCAGTCAGGACAGTAATCCCCAGACATTTTAGAACAATGGATGTGCCTTCCTTGGGTGATTGGGCTGTTGAAGTGGATCGGATAAGAGATCTGGAGCGCCTGCTGGCGCAGGAAGCAGGAAGGGAGGAACAGTTCTCCACCACCTGGACCTCATGGTCGATGTTTCGTTACTCCGATGACTTCCCCATATGGGTCAGGGATGCCCCATCTTTACCCACCGATTAGCCATGCTGGGGTGCTTCCCACTTCTGTTGTCACCCCCTATCTATCTACATGCTATCATTCTTACCCCTCTCTCTCTGTTTCCTTTTCTTTATGTACTGAACCAGTCACTCAAATATATAAACAAACATCATATACCCAGAATTGATCAACAACATGCATATTTATAATAAGCGATTGAATGATCCCTACGGAGTTCCAGTCTGATTAGGAGGAACCTCCAGATAACACAAACACGCAAAATCACAAAAGAGGATATAGGATGGTTCCCCCACACATGTTATTCTATTTTTACATTAAAATCCTCTACATACAATATGATAATATAGTATTTCTCCAGAAGCTGTATGTTAAAACATATATTCATGTGCGTGTATAGTAAAGGGTTCCCTTAATGTTCTGTATATAATTTATGCAATATTATACTGTAAAGTACTTTATTTTTCTGTTCTACCCTTATTTTGAAATAAACTAAGATTGAAAAGAAAAACACCTCAGAAGGGAGACCCTTTAATAGGGCTCACCAAGCCCCTATGCAACAATCCTGCTAAGCACCTTTAGCCTGCCAAGCAACAACTGGTGACTCATGTGACCCGGGTAAGGAAAAATGAACCACTGCTAGTGTCTGTTCAGAGCCTGCTCTGTGTCCCACAGCTGCCTTCTAGAAGCACCAAATGCTTGGCCTACACAGCTAAAATAAGCTGGATGTGTGCCGGAACGGGCGTGACTGTATCGTGCGCCCAGATAAACATGTTTTTATTTGATTACATTTTTATTACATTTTTATTTATATATATATATATATATATATATATATATATATATATATATATATATATTGTGTGGGATTAAAATTTTTCCGAATTTGAGAAGAATTGACAAATCTCTTAAACAAACATGGGGACACAATTTGCACACTGTTCCTTTGGAATGATTCCCATTCTATGTTCTCAGGATGTTCGAGAACTAGTTAATCTAGATGAAAAAATACAAAAATGGTATGATGACCATTGCCTTTTTACCAGCACGGGTTTTAAGAAAAAGGAACAGGAACTAAAAAAGCATATTGAGAAATATACCATGTATATCATTCACACGAAGGAAAATACATTTTTACGTGACAGTAATGCCCATGTCAATGGGTTTGCCTATAAATGGAATCAGAATATTAATACTAGACCTTTTAATAGAAAAACTAATCAAAGAAACACTAAGATTGATGAAGTTGTACCTAACTTATCCTCTGCCTCTTCTTTGTCCTCCAGTCAATCCACAATATATCATGATCTTTCTGATGACAGACTCCCTAAAAAACGAAAAGGAAACTCGGATGCTGCTTCTACTGAATCTCTACGGCACCAACTTGGCACCACTTTACGGTCACAATTAGTCCCTTCTACACAAGCACCTTCACGTACACCTTCTATGTTCCACCTGTCACCACGATCTTCACGCGGCCCTCAAATGTTGGCCTCTCACTCTAATATCTCTACAGCACCACCCACTTTGGTCTCTGTATCCTCTATGCACCCAGACACCATAACTAAGATGAGTAACTTGGAAACCACTGTTTCCTCCGTAGGTGCTTCTCTACCAGCAGATATAAGGCTGGCTCCTATATTTTTAGGGAAAGATCAAGACTTGACCCAAATCCAGAGTTCAGAAAATCAGTCTCTAAATGTGACAATGACAACACAGAGTTAGAAATTATTAACTTATCTTCCTATCTATTGTCTGATGAGGAAACACAAGTATTAAAGCTTGGCTTAACCTTTTAGCGATTCACAAATGGATAAATTTAATTTAATAAAGGACCTACATCTCTTCACTCGAAGGCTGATGTATAAGGTACTATATGCCAAATCCAATGTAGACTCATTAACATTTCAGTATGACTCCCTAAATATTCAAGAAAATATGGATGAGTGGCAGGCCTTGGAGGATCTAATGGATCTCTGGGAGGAAGGACACGCTGATGACGATGATGCTTCCTGGTTGGCCTCTTCACCAGGGTTGTCTGCCGCCGGCGTGTCCTCCCCCCTCTATTCTTCAGGCCTAAATCTACAATGTTCCCCTTACTAAATACTAACCCCAATATCTGGGCCTTTGTCCAGCAAACTACTAAAGCCATTGAAGATTTAAATTTGAAATCTCAAGGACATTCTAATCTTTCACAGACACAAAAACAGGCCATTAAATCATTACAGACCAACCCTGAAATAATCATTAAACCTGCTTATAAAGGAGGAAATTTGGTGATTATGAACACTACACAATATGAAACTATATAAAAGAATATTCTAACAAATAAAAAATGGTATCGACCCATCTCCAAAACAGTATTAGAGAACTTTTATACTGAATACCGCACTATTATCTTTAAAGTATACCAACAAGGGACTATCGACTAAAATACCTGCAGTTTTCTAAACACTAATGATCCTAAAATACCAACGTTTTATTCTCTACCAAAAATACACAAGTCTGCAACTCAGCCACCTGGCCGCCCCATAATATCTGGCTGTGCCAGTTTAACTGAAAATGCGAGTTCCTTAGTTGACAATTATTTGTACCCCCACGTTACGTCCCTTTTATCATACATCAAAGACACTATAGACTTGTTGAAAGCAATTGAAGGTATTTACCTCCCCAATAATACATGGCTTGTCGCCTTGGACATAGAAAGTTTATATAATGCCATCCCTCATGATAAGGGAGTGGATGTTGTTGAAAGTCACCTACGTGAAAGAGGACCTTCCTCCCACAAGTACAATCTATTTGTCATTGAACTGCTTAGGTTCATTCTTAAACATAACGTATTTATGTTTGGCTCTTCCCATTACCTCCAGGTGCAGGGGGTTGCGATGGGGACCAAGTGTGACCCATCGTATGCCAACCTGTACCTGGGGGGATGGGAAAGGAACATTTTTTCCCGTGATGATCTCACTGGTCTTCTGGATCATATTATATCATGGTATCGCTATATCGATGATGTACTCATTTTTTGGTCTGGTACTGAGGCTGAACTTGAGCAATTTTTACAAGTAATCTCCATAAATGATTTCAACCTCAACTTCACAATGAACTGTAGTCAGACAAAAATCAATTTCTTAGACTTAGAAATATCTTTGGACGAAGATGGCAGGATAAATTCTTCCCTTTATAGGAAGCCCTCAGCTAGCAACACAATTTTGCACAATGGGAGCTCTCATCCTGAACCACTACAGTCAATACTTATAAATAAAACGTAACTGTAGCAAGGAAGAAGATTTTAAAAAAGCTGCTAAAAATCTATACCTTAGACGTAAAAATCGAGGATACAGTCATGCTTGCCTAAAAAAAAGCATATAATAGGGTAATTTAAAAGGACAGAAACTCCTTAATATTTTCCTCCAAATGCCATAAAGAATATGAAAAAGGTCAGAGTTAATACTCGTTACTCTAATCAACATCTACAGGTCAGACAAATCTTTGAAAAATTCTAGCCTCTCCTATCTGCTAAACCTACAATCAGGAAATATGTAAAAGATTACCCTGAAATTACCTATAGACGAGCACCATCCCTGAAAGATTGCCTTGTCCACAGTCATTTTGACATCTCTAACTCAGTTGAGATTAAAATCCTGGTACATTTTCATGTGGACACTGTGATATTTGCTTATTTGTACTTAATAGCACAGAGGTTATGCTCCCCGATGGTCGTATCCACTCTGTCAAATACAGAGTTAGCTGTCAAACACCAGGGGTAGTCTACCTGGCCAAATGTTTGTGTGGGGGATTCTATATAGGGAAAACAAAACACCCATTTTTCAAATGTATCAGAGATCATATTAAACCCATTTTGAAATGCAAGATGGAAACAGCCACCAGTAGGCGTGTAGGAACTTACTATCACTTTAACCCTAATATGATAAAATTCATGGCCTTGCAGCACATTTCACTGCAAGCAAGAGGGGGCAGTGTAGACAAAACATTGCTGTAACCTTAAGGCTCGGTGGATTTTTACATTGAAGGCCACTGCATTCCCTGGCTTTAATGAAAATCTGAGTTTTAAGCCTTTTCTTTGATGACCTATTTACTCATTCCCCTCCACTTCCCCATATATGGGGTGCCATAGTCTAGCAACTCCCCTTTTTTCCCTCCCAATTTGCCCCCCCTATTCCTCCCCTTTTTTCCCCTCTTTCCCTTTCTTTCCCCTCCCCCTATATATTTTTTTCTCCCTCCCCCTCCCTTTCCCTCCTTCCCTGCGGTTCCCCTCCCTTTCGCCTATATATATCATGTTATTTGTTTTTTGTACTACACAATGTATATATGCGTTGCTATGTTATTTACTTATATTTGTCTCTTTTGTGATAGTATACACAATGTGTGAAATTTTGAATAAATGTGTTCTTATTCTTTATTCCTAAATTTTATTTATTTCTTTTCTTGTGAATGTATACTCATTTGCCATGCTCCCTTTCTCATTTGTGGGTTACCGATTTGTGGTCATTGGCCCCAAACTATTGGTTGGGGCTCCTGCTGCATCAGGCCCATTCCTGCCTGTCGGGTGGAATCTGTTGTCCCTGGGATCTGGGGCGCATTTGCGGTCATATGGACGCCCAGGGCACCAAGGGGTGTCTTCCCCTATCAGTGCCCGTTTCACGCCGCTGTCCTGCACGTGTGATTTGCCACTCTTGGCATTTATCTCTCCCCTTCACTTTTTTTAGCCTTGTGTGGGGCTTATCTCTCCTCCTTTGTCTGCCCCTCTGCCTCGGGGCTTGGCGGGGGAGGGCTTTCTGGTAGGAGCTTGTTTGGTTCTCCTTGGCCTCTCAGGCAGCACCAACGCCAGAGACGGAGGGCGACTGCTGCACTATCTCTTCTTGTTGAAGGTAACACGATTATACACTACATACTTACCTCCCTGTTTAGATACTTTAAACTCTGCTGAACCAAATCCTGTTTTAATACTGGTGTCTTCTCTATTTGGTTCACCATCTCACCACTTTATTAATTCCATTTATGCTTCTCATTCAGTACTGGTTATTTCTTATTCCACTATGCTAACTCTCATTAATAGACATTAGATACCCCTCTTGTTCGTATTATCATTTCAGTATTGCACTCCTCTCTCTCAAATATATTTTGGCTCCTCTTTTTTCTGTTTCTTATTATTCCCAAATAACTATTTTTATATGTTGATCATTTTGAGACAATTGTTCAGTGCATCCCTTTATTTTTGGATGCATCGTTGATTTTGCTACTGATATATAAATTTTTTAGATATTAATCTTGACTTCAATGGTCTTTCAATAATTTATAATTTTTACATCTTTCTTTATACAAATATACCTTTAAAACCTTAGTATTTGCTTGATCGCTTTACTCAAAGAGGGAGTCCCGCTAAATTTTTTTTTTTAAACGTCAGCAGCTACAAATACTGCAGCTGCTGACTTTTAAAACATGGACACTCACCTGTCACAGGGTCCAGCGATGTGGGCAACCGTCCCTCGGTCCTCGGATGCTGCCGCCGCCATCTTCGGTATGGGAATCAGGAAATGAAGCCTTGCGGCTTCACTTCCCGGTTCCCTACTGCGCATGCGCGAGCAGCGCAGTGCATTCTGAATGGTCCGTGCTGTCTCTGGGACCCGTGTTTGTCCCAGCAGACAGCGCGGCGGGACAGGAAGAGGCATAGACTCCCGTCGGAGTCTATGCCCGGAAGTGGGTGCAAATACCTGTCTTAGACAGGTATTTGCACCCCCCTCCCCCCTGAAAGGTGCCAAATGTGACACCGGAGGGGGGGAGGGTTCCAAAAAGCGGAGGTTCAATTTTTGTGTGAACCTCCGCTTTAATCCCTTTACAATCTTATCAACCAGTATATCTGACCAGGTGCTAAATCTTTTCTTTTTTCTCCTTTTTTTCTTTTTTCTTTACCAACTTCTTATTATTATTCTTTTTTTTTCTAGAGTTGTCTAGAACATCCTTACCAGATTTAAATTTTTGTTATACCCCAGACGCCCTCCACCCCATGCTCTGAATTTATTTATTTTAAGTGAGTATTCAGTTTCCATCCCAATTTTTCCTTATCTCTGTTTTATTACCTTGGCACCTTACTACGATTCTGGTGCCAAATTCCTCTGTATGGTAAACGTTTTAAATATTATATATATCCTACATAATTATTTCCCCCCTTCTTGATCACTCCACAGCCTGGTCACTGTGTGTCTTCTGTGGCCGCGCATGGCTCCTCTTCTCTGGGTCAGTTGGTCCCCTTGCCAGTGTTTAGCGTGGTAGGTTCTCCTCCCTTAGGGACGGGCATTGGCAAATGATGTATAATTGTATATCTAATGATCAGGGCCGGACTGGGAATGAAAACCAGCCCTGGAAAAAATGTCATACCAGCCCCATAGCATTAATATACCCACCCAACAGCATAACGTTATTATTTTCTTGTTCATAAAATGGAAAACCATGCATTTTAAAGCACATTTGAAGAGTGCATTATATATAGATAAGACACATATAAAAGCCCACCTCCTTTTTATAGGGCACACAGTGTATAGGGATGTATAATGTAAAACATGGTGGGATTTCCCCACCCAGGGGAAATACAACTGGGCAGTGGCGGTGCGTCCATTGCAACCGTCAATCTTCAATAGATAGATTCATGCAACGCATGAATCTATCTATTGTCGCTGCTGCTGCCCCCTATTCAGGTGTCCAGCCCCTTGTCGGGCATCGGGCAGCTGAATTACAGCGGCGGGGTGTTTTTAGAAGTGCCTGATTAGAGCCGTCGGCTCTAATAGGCTTCCAAATTGGTAAACAGCGGGCACACTGCTGTACGTTCGCTGCTTACACAGTGCTGTGTTAGGAAATCAAATAAATCGCTTCCCTAACACTGACCCGCCTCTCAGCCAATCAGGTGCACTGGGTCTGGTTACCTGTCACCTGATTGGCTGAAGCGACAGGCGCTGTGATTGGATGCCTATCGGAGGGAGCGTGGAGGAACGCGCTGACCTGAGACAGGTAAGTGCCGGGCGGGGGGAGGGGGGACACTGGCAGCATTTGATGGGCAAACTGGTGGCAATTGATGGGGCAAACTAGTGGCAATTGATGGTTACAGTGGCTGCGTTTGATGGTAGTGGCACATTGGCTGTGCTTAATGGCACAGTGGCTGCATTTAGTGGGCACAGTGGTGGCAATTTTTGGGTACAGTGGCTGCGTTTGATAGTACAGTGGCTGCGTTTAATGGGCACAGAGGTGGCAATTGATGGGTACAGTGGCTGCGTTTGATGGTACAGTGGCTGCGTTTGATGGCATAGTGGCTGTGTTTGATGGGCACAGTGGCTGCGTTTGATGGGCACAGTGGCTGCGTTTAATGGGTACAATGGCTGCGCTTGATGGGCACAGAGGTGGCAATTGATGGGTACAGTGGCTGCGTTTGATGGTACAGTGGCTGCGTTTGATGGCATAGTGGCTGCGTTTGATGGGCACAGTGACAGCGTTTAATGGGCACAGTGGTGGCAATTTATGGGTATAGTGGCTGCGTTTGATGGTACAGTGGCTGCGTTTGATGACATAGTGGCTGCTTTTGATGGGCACAGTGGCAGCGTTTAATGGGCACAGTGGTGGCAATTTATGGGTACAGTGACTGCACTTGATGGCAGTGGCTGCATTTGATGGCACAGTGGCTGTGTTTGATGGGCACAGTGGCAGCAATTTATGAGTA